>CM066037.1:351796942-352077299 GCA_033557465.1 Ichthyophis bannanicus
AAGCAGTGCCTTACCTGTCGCAAAAAAGTACTAGGTTGCCTGAGGGATGACTGCCGGCCTCTGGTTCACCCCCACCCTGCCTGCTCGTGCCCCCCCAAACACCCCCGCACGCTTTTCTATCCTCTTCCTTGGATGGATCAGTGGTAGTAGGCAGCAGAGCAGACCATTCTATCTTGATAAACAGACGCGGATCCTTCTGACTCCGCTCTTGCTCTAGCTGTTCTCATCCCTGCCCTCCTCATGAGCATCACATCAGCGTGGAGGTGGACAGATCAGCATGATTTTTTTTTTTTAATTGGAGGGCCACTCTCCTTGCTACCAAACCTGCCATCCCACCAAATGCTGTCAAAGGAACAGTAAAAGTGGTCATCGGAGCACAGGGCAGGACCTGGCTGACAGCATGGGGGGTGGGATGACAGCAACTGGAGATAAAGAGGTGTGGAGTAAGATGGGGTATGCTGGGCATAGGGTACAGAACAAATACAAATTGTTTGTGATTTAGGGGTGGGGGGGTAGGTTTGCACCAGGCTTGCAAGTCCCACAGGGTACATTTCTGACTTGGTATGGGCCCTGTAAGTGAAGGTAGGTGCTTACCGATGTCGTATTCAATAAACACATCTGAAGAGTCTTAGGAGGACTGCATAGTTCATGGCCCTATACTACCATATTCTTCGTCCTGGTTTCTTTACACGGCGTCCCAAAAAAAAACACCTTTTAAGGCCCCAGGGGCATGTCTTACTAAACCACAGTATAGTTTGGACAGCTATTGCGGTGTGCATTAGCATCAAAACTGCAATGGTTAACAAAAAACCCTCATGCCCCCTGAGTAGAAACTAAGCCAATATGGCACTGCATCTCACAGTGGCTGGCGCGCTCGCATGAGGCTAGAAGTGCAGCATCATTATGATCAAGGCCTCAATTGACCAATTTGGAAGGGTCCAAATGATGTATGCAGGATTGGGAAGAGATTTGCTCCTTCCCCATCTTGCCACTACACCACCAGTGATGAATGTAGGATCATGTGTGATAGTCCTTCCTAGCCCTATTCAAAGTCCAAGCTAAAAAAAAACCCACCATCTTTGAGGCATGCTGTTTCGATCCCGATGCCTCTCACTCTACTGGTTCCCCGATATGTGTATCTTCCGATACTCTAGGCCGCCAGTTTTGTGATATTGTTCGTCTCAATTAGAGGTTGGAAGCTCGAATTGGCAGGGACTGTGTCTGACTACATGGGCTTTATGTACAGTGCGGCGTATGCTTTGTAGGGTTATACCAATAATAAGTAGTAGAAATAGTCAGGGGTGGCTTGTGGGGCCCCACACCTTTGCCAGCTGGCTAAACCAGTTAGTTACCTTAACAGAGAAAGGGGGGAGAGGGAGGTAGCGAAAGGAACGAAGCATTGACTGGCTAGCCAGGACCCTCTTTACTGTATCATGGGATTGTTAGGGAGGGAGGGTTATTCGACTGGCTATCCAGGAATCTTAGTTTGGATGGGGAGGGAAGCAAACATGGATCCCTCCGGATAGTTTCCGATGGGGACGTAGAATCCTTTCAGGGGGGATGATGCTGCAGGGGGACCAGGCCATTCATTGATTCCTATTGTTAGTGCTGCAGATTGCCATCACTACAGCACTGCACAATATGGGTAGTGGTGTAGGAAGCCTGATTACTCTAGACCCCAACTGACTGCTGCTGATTGGCAGTGGCTGCACTGCTACATTACTGGGCCTTCAGACAGATAATGCCACCTCTTGAGGTATGTTATCTGATCTTACCATACGGGGCCCCATTTTGGCAGCCACTTCGTTAAAAATGTTTCCAACATGGCTTGCACTCGTCAGCCTTGGCCATGCGCTTTTCATGTCCAACCTGCACCAAAGGCCCATCACTGCCTATCATAAAGCCCTGCCCTATGTGAAAAACATGATCAATCGCAGAAAAGTGTCTGTTATATCTCAGATTTTCTCTATGGGCATTTATAGCGCATTCTGGCTTCTGTTAGGGTGATACCGTATCTGCGTTAGTCCCACAGTAGCAGCTAGTGCCCTTTAGTAAACACACCCCTTTATGTTTAATTGGTTTTGGCATCATGTTTTTTATAGGTGTTTATATTTGGTTTGACGGAGTAGGCCTCAGTGTTAGAAACTCTGGCTTGGAACCCGGGATTCCGACCATGCCCTAGGCCCTGTGCGCACGCGGTGCTGACCCACAAAGGGCGCAAAAGCTTAAGGGGGCGCATTTCGAACTGTTCTGTGCCGTTGCCTGCTGCCTACCACCAACTTTTTCTTCTTCTCCACCTTCTCTCAGTGGCGGAGCAGGCAACGGGCAGACATCTGAAACTGCGTCCCCTTAAGCCTTCTCACAGGCATGACTAAGCACATCTGGTCCCTTCCCTGCTCTGACATGGGACAGATCTGCTTAAGCGTGCCAGCAACTTACACAGAGCCAGAACATGCCTCTTTCTCCGTCGTCGGCCCGCCAGCGGGTAGGGGGGGGGGCTGTGGTCCGGTTGGGTAGAGTGCGCGCCCGTTGTACAAGTCGCACCAGGGCGTGCATTCAACCTTAGGTATGGCTCTGGCCAGGGGTTCAATTCCCCTGGAACACTCCTTGTGACTTTGGGCACAGGTCACTTAACCCATTCCATTGCCTCGGAAGAAAGGCCTGGAAATCTACTTCCGGTCACACTGCCTCACAAGAAAACCCAGGAACCTCTGGGTCCATCAGGAGTTTTGCATTGACTCGAAGGGCACACATTTGACGTGTATTGGTTAAAACTCAAGAAACACCCTATATAAATATTTCGATAGAAGTCAGCTGCTTTTTCTCAATTATTTCCTGCCTTGCACTAAAATACATTGTACAAAACTAAAGCCATCTTAAATCAACTCAAACTAATTTTGCATGTAATTTAATTGATGCACATGTGAATAGCAATATAATTGTATTAACTGGAGCTAAAAATATTGTGGACCTATATTGCAATTAGAAAATCATTCAGTCCACTACAACGGAAAGGCACAACATTGAAGATTTGTGTAAGTTCTTCTGAAAAGAAAACTGGGTAAACTATTGTCTGCAGTAAAGGGTTACCATTACTGGAATAGTCAAGGAAGAGTTGAATGTCGACATTAGCTTTAACATGGAGATCAACTTGAGAGACATCACAAAAACTCTGTGTGAGGTGTGTTTTCGGGGGCTTTGTGGACAAGTGAGTGAAAAATAGAGATAGGGAAATTAGTTTAAGACCTGTAGAAGGCTTTTAAAATATGAATTGAATAGTATGTTGGCCTCCAGTATTAGTACCACCTTATAGAGCTAGCAAAGAGAAGTTCCAAACAGACAAGTGGCAGTATGTAATACGCTTTCCATCAGGAACTTAACATCTCTGTGATTTGGGCTTTTGCTGGAGTTCCTACTCCCATCAGGTACAGCTCTTTTGGCATGACCTGTTAAGGGAATTTAACTCTCCAAAAGACTTAGTTGAAACAAACCTTCTTAAAATAGTCCTAACTATAAATGTATTATCTGTGAATTACTTTCGTTGATCTCTAATGATTGTCACTGATTACTGAAGTAGTCCTTGGGAGGACTGCATAGTATTTTCATGCACTATAAATACCTTTTTTCTTACTGGTCTTCTTTAACAAAGGCTTCACAAACCTATTAAGACTCCAGTTTTTGGCCAGGAGAAATAGCAATTACTAGAACTACCACTCAAAACATGAATAGAGCAATCCCTCCTGCTGCCCTGAAATATACGAGGGAAATATGGTTTAAGAAACAGTTGAGGATAATAATTTGCACGTCAAGAGTTTGGATTATAACTGGGGAAGATGGAAGATAACATTATACATGAGACGCAGTAAATGAGTTATGAATTTTTATATACTATACTCCCGAGAAAATGATAGCGAAGACCTCAAATTGTTGTTGGCAAACGACCAAGCACAAGAACATGGCCGACATGGCATGTCGATCAGGAGGAGAGATGGAAGCAGCACAGTGGATTTGCAGAAACTGTATGCCTAGATGAACACAAATTGAGTCACAGAGGGACATGTTTTTACTGTTAATCCACAAGATATTTTTATGGTAGCTCTGTATTTGAGGGGCAAGAATGGACTTTTGGATTTAATAAATTGGGCAAAAGTTCCTTAGAGTGCTTCTTTCACACATCCTTTTAGTGTGCATAACTTCTTTTTGTGCATGGGTTATATCACCTTGAACCAAGCAAGAGGGGAATTTTATAACAGGTCCGTCTAAGTGCAATCTGGGATGGTCTAAGCCCAGAACGTCTGAAAAAAAACTGCAGGACACGTCCGAGGTGGCCAATGTGATTTCACAAAACCTGGTACATGCCCAATAGGGGA
The DNA here is from genome assembly GCA_033557465.1 of Ichthyophis bannanicus. NCBI lineage: Eukaryota > Metazoa > Chordata > Amphibia > Gymnophiona > Ichthyophiidae > Ichthyophis > Ichthyophis bannanicus. The sequence goes on from CM066037.1 coordinate 351,801,313, forward strand.
TGACTACAATGAGTGTCTACTTAATACATCTCTCCTGAACCATACAAATGCTAGAAGCTTGGACACAATCTAGAATGGAGTGGAGGAGTGGAGCCTAGGTGGTTGGTGGCAAAGGTATCTTGCATCTCAGTTTCAGGGGGTGTTCAAATCCCCACTAGAGGACAGCAACCTTGGGGCCGGAAGGACTGGGGTTTCTCAGTCCACACGGGTGCTCCTTGTGGTCTTGGGCAAGGCCAGCTTAACTTAACCTCCTAATAGCCCATGTTCGTCTCCCCCCCTGCTAAAATAGTTATCTCCCAAGTTGTAATGCCCCTGGTCAATGCAATTTCAGGTTTGTTCAATGTAAAACCGCACTGATGCAGATAGTGTGGTATATTAGAGAATGTAAATAACATAGCATGGTTAGAGCAGTGCCTCTAGGAAAGGGCAGCCAGGGTTCATCATGCCTGGCTGCTGCTAAGAGTTGAATTGTGTGCTGAGTACTGGTGATGATAGAGATGCCTTTCCTCTCTATCACACTCGTGATAATATTTTCAGCCGTAAATGAGCACTGTTCAGATGCTTGCTTCAATCGCCTATAATGCATGCCCTTGGAGATGGTTTGAAGTTAGATGTGATACCAGGGGTCGCATTGACATTTTCCTCGGTACTCAATGTAGAGATGTCCCTGGTTCATGGGAACCTCCCTAAGCATGCCTCCACCAGTCCTGGGAATACCCCAATGTTATGGCCGTCTGCTCAGAAGTCCTGACATCCCCAGAGCCCGGCTTCTAAAATGCTTCTGCAGAATATCTCTAGATGCCTCATTTCAGATATCCCACCAAGCATGAACAGCGGCTTCTAACAAAACTTTCAGAACCCTTTATGTCCCAAAGTGAGACCTTTGCTTTATGTTCATTTTTTGCAATTTGTGTATTTTATTTTATTAAATTGGAAAATGGGGAGAAATGGGGGTCAAGATTGTACGTATGGCCCTCTGCATTTGTGTTAAGTTATTTACTCTGCACCAGTTTAGTAAGGAGCATGGCTGCTCTTTAACCTGGACGACACTAACGAGCCCTGGACTTTTGCCACTTTGGTTTTTGGGTATGTGTGAAAATCAGTGTTTTCCAGGGTACAGGAAATGTTACTTATTTTCTTCAGAATTAATCTGGAATTGCATAATACAGAAGATAGCAGAGATGGACATTAAAAGCACATTTGTAACATCATTTTTTTTTTCAACCAAACAAATGAATTCCAATTGGTTATATTAAGAAGCTTGATTACAAAAGGGGCAATCTGGCTGGTGCCCATCCGGAAAAAAAAGATAACCGCTTCCCATGCAGCGGTGTGCTCGTTAGGACCTGATTCTGTATGGCAGGAACCAAAATGTACTCACAGCAGCACACAACAAAACGGGCCTGGCATGCCTGCAGAGATGATCCCTCACTCACAGGCATCCCTGGCTCCCGTTGGGCTAAGACCCCCCCTCTTTCTCCTTGCCACCTGACCCACAGCGGGCCAGCCAGGGGCAGCCCTGGGGGGGGGGGGGTCCCCAGCACCGATCGACCCCGCCGGTGCTGATTATACCACCTTTGAGGTGGAAATAATCAGCATATCCACCTCTGACCATGCAGGATATACAGGGCCGTGACCTGAATCAGCCACAGACGTCCTGCCGGCTTGACCTGCTCTTGCTCTGTCCAGACCTGCCCCCTCCCACCTCCTGCTGGCTCTCCCCATCCTGCTGCTCTAGCCGTGCGGGAGAGCAGGAAGGTGAATAGGATCAGCACAGCTTGAGGGATGTGCAGCCCTGCAATCCATGACTCTGAATCGGGTCCTAAATCATCTAATTTCCAAACAGCTGAATATTATGGTGTGTCAAAGCATTAGTGCAAGCTAGTTTGGTCAAAATATATAGTTGTCTGTTTCTTGATTTTCTTTCCAGTATTCTGTCTGTAATCTCATTTGTTTTCTGAACTGGCCATTTTTACATTAATATAAGATTATATGATATAGATTAAGTGGTTTATTTTAGAAGCCTTAAATGTGTTTTGCATGTGGATGTATCAACACACACATATTCAAACTACATCGATGTGCAAAAAGCCATTTTAGAAGGTCCTGATTTTACATTTATCTTCCTGATCACTTCCAAGTTACATGGGGGGGGGGAGGGGGGGGGGGAGGGGGGAGTGTTGGGGGTATGGTCTGGGTGGGACAAAAACATGCACATGCCATACGCTATTTCATATAGGGGATGCACATTTAAGGGCCAAAATCAGTCACACCAGCATTTGCACCTGCCCCATGACACAAACAGACATTTGAAAAGTGCTCATTTAGGCCAGGCTTCTACAGTAGGGATGTCCCCCTTAATCCCCCCAATATTTATTTTCTCCTCCAATGAATCGAGTCCTCTGTGATTGATTGAGAGCAGCTGCATGTCTGAGTTTGCAAAATGGCTCAACAACATATGCCGGCATTTACCTGTGCATTTATTTCTAAGATTTTAAAACACACATCCATATTGAGGGTGGAGATATGCCGATTTTACCTCGGAGCTACACATGCACTATCTTCTAAAATCAATATAGATTATTGAACATTTCACATCCATGTCACTACATCCACATAACGGCCATTCTAAAATATTTATTTATTTACATTCTCTTATATACTGCGCTATTCTGCATCAGTGTGGTTTAGATTGAATAAACTGAAATTACATTGAACAGGGCATTATAACTTGGAGATAACTATTTTACAGGGAACATGGGCTATGCAGGGTTAAGTGGCTTGCCCAAGACCACAAGGAGCACCTGTGGGACTAGAAACCCCAGTCCTTCCGGCCCAAGGTTGCTGTCTTCTAGTGGGATGTGACCCCCCGACCTTCCTGCCTGAAGTACCTGGCACCAACCACTAGGCCACTCCTCCACTCCTTGACTATGACTTCACATGTATTTTAAGGACAACACTTGGGGCCACGTTTACTAATTCATTAGTGCATGCTATGTGCTGCAAAACCCATGTTATTTCTGTGAGCATGCTGGCATAGTAAATGTGGCCCTTCAGATTTTAAAATCACTTTCTCTGCACGCCCTCGCAGGTGCTCTTGCCTCTATGGATTTCCTCCTTAACGTGTCATCTGTAAAGTAACTTTGAAAAGAGCAGCACAGTAGCTCTCACTAACGTACATACAGTTCTCAATGGCGGGTAAGGCTAAGTAGGATCCACTTTAGAAATGTCCAACTGTACTATTTCCTAATGAACACAAAAAGATCAGAGTGAAAGGAGAGATTCAAATGATCTTGTTTTCTTTTAAACTGGCAGTGTATAAGAAAACATTTTTCACCCGTTGTTTTCTTTTTAGAAATCATATAAATAAAGAAAAACCATTCTATCTACTTGTAGACATACATCTCTAAATGCTGATCACAAGACAAGAAAAAGATAACTCTGAGTGGTAAGAGGGTTCCTTTGGATGTCTTAAAATGGGCACAGAGACGTCCAAAGCACAGAGATGTCTCTAGGGCCATTTTAGAAGCTGGGTCTGTGGACGTCCCCAACATGAGGTCGTCTAGTTCTGAACAGGGGGTGTGGTGGAGGCATTGCTGATCTCACTGCATGATCTCAAAACATCCTGGAAGGCCAGAGTGAAGTCTAAGTTTAGACACAAATAAGCATTAAAAAGTGTAGAGAAAATAGCACACCATCATCCCCAGCACAATCACAGCAGTGGGCTTTGAATGCTCACTTTGTTGGTCCTAGACCCACTACTCTAACCATTAGGTTATCCCTAGACATCAAGGTTCTGAAATACTATTCTGGGGATGCCTATGTGGATTGCCCCAGCAGATTTTTTATTTTATTTTTATTTATTTGGAGTGTGTTTTCAATACCACCCCTTCCAGAGATCAGGGGAGGTTTACAATGATACAAACATAATACAATAAACATATTTGTAACCTTTAACTATTTACAATAATAGATAAACTCAATAACTTTTTGCTTTGTGCTCTCCAACATTTGTTCAATAATCTGGATTTTTAAGAGTGCGGATGTGGGTTATTGCTTAGAAGTTTGAGACTGGTACATTGTGGGGGGGTGTTGAGCACTATGATTATATGGGGGAGGGGGGATTGGCTTGAGGGGCAGTAGGATCAGGGGATCTGTGGTTGAGCTAGTGAGGATGAGAAGGTTGGTTGAAGGTAGAGATGGGGTTATTGAAATGTTGGATGAATAATAATGTTTTTAATTCCTTTCGGAACTTGTGCAGATCTTTAATTTCTCTTAATAAAAGCTGGGAGGGAGTTCCATTGGGTGGGAGCGACAAATGTGTATGCACTGCTGCAAGTAATTTGTTTAGTTTTACAGATTGAAGTCGTCACCGAGAGGTTATTCTGGTTATTTCCATTTTTATCCCTGGTATCTGTACATGTCTGAATTAGGGATGTGAGGTGGGAGGGAGCTATGTTATTGATTAGTTTGAATGTGGTCATTATGATTTTATATTTTATTCTACTGGCGATTGGGAGTGTAGCTGGGTTTAAAAAAGGTTTGGACAAGTTCCTGGAGGAACGGTCCTTAAACCATTCATAAGAAGGGACCCAGGATATCAATGCTTGACCTAGTACAAGCATTGCAGAACCTGTGTCTTTTGGGGAAAATGCTAGGTACGTATGACCTAGATTGGCCACTGTTGGAAACAGGATACTGGGCTTGATGGACCTTGGTCTGACCCAGTATGGCATATCTTATGTTCTTATGTTAAGTGTAGGGTGATAGGATGGGGATGATGTGATCGGATAGGTGGGCCTTGAAGATTACTCTAGTTGTAATATTTTGAGCCATTCGGGGGATATTTTAGATTCTTTTTGGTAGTTTCCTTTGTGGCATACTATTACAGAGTCAAAGTGGGTGTGTTATTAAAGCTTGGACCACTGATCTGAAGTCATCTATTTCAATGAGGGGTCTGAGTTATTGGATGGTCCTTAATTTATCTAGAATATGGTTCTGACCATTTGTTTTATGTGTGAGGTCATATTGAGGGTTTTATCAAGGATTTTACTCCTAAGTATTTTACCTCATTTTTTAACTGGAAGTGTATGTGTAAGGTGATTATTGCGGGGGGGGGGGGGGGGTGTCTCTTTAGTAATTAATACTTTGGTTTTATTGAAGTGATAGATATGTTAATTGAATGGAGCCAGGTTTCTGTTTTTCTAAGACAAGCAGCTAGGTTGTCATAGTTGAGGTTTGTTACTTCAACTGGAGAGTACAACATATTATCATCAGCGTATATATGATATTTAATTTTGTGTTTTTTGAAGATAGAGCAAATTGGTTGGAGATATAGGTTGAATAGGAGGGCAGAAAGGGCAGATCCCTGAGGAATTCCTTGTTCTTGGGAGAAGGTTGCAGTGATTCCTGTTCTATTTGTACATATTGGACATGGTTGGAGATATAGGACTTGAACCAGTTGAGTATGGTTCCTTTCATGCCTATTTGGTTAAGTCTAGGGAGGAGTGTGTTATGGTTCAAGATATCGAAGGAAGATACGATATCCAGGAAGACAAGGATGAAAGCTTGTTTTATGTCGTCTATTCCTCAGATAAGGGTGTCAAAGAATGCTATTAGGAGGGTTTCAACTCCATGAAAAGGTCAAAAACCATACTGTTGTTCATCTGATGGTTCAGTGGTGTATATGTAGGCTTGTAATTGAAGTTGATCACTTTCTCAATGACCTTCACAACAAATGGGATACTGGCAATGGGTCTATAGGAAGTAGGGGCTGATTTTTAGCAAAGGATCTTTTTTTTAGAATTTGGTTGGATTGTGGCAAGTTTAAGTTCTCCTGGCATGAATCCTTTGTTTAAGAATTGGTTCACTATGTTTAATAGATAGGGGGCAAGCTCTACTTTTTGTTGCTTTAATCCATCAACAGGGCATGGATCAAGTGGAGAGGTGGTTGAATTTATTTTTGTTATTGTGTCAAGCAGTTGTTTGCTGTCAATGGGGTGGAAAGAGCTCCACTCATTGGGTTTAGATAGGAGAGTTGTAGCAGGGGAGAAGTCAGCTGTTTTGTGTTTTTTTTTTGGTTAGGTTGTTGGTTTTGTGATTTTATATGATTTGGGGGTTAATTGATAATTTTGTGAGGGTTGTCATGTGGGATATAAGAAACTGTTAAATAAATAAATAAATAAATTTGGTTAGGGATTTAACTAGTTTAAATAGTTCCATTGGATGGTTAATGGCTTTGTTGACGATTTTGGTGTGGTGATTCTTTTTGGCATTATTTATGTCGTCTCTGTAAGGGTTTAAGGTTGACATGTATTGTGATTTGTATTCTGGGACTTCTTTGTATCCATTTATGTTCTAATCTTCTAAGATCTTTATTTATTTTAGCTAGGCCAGTGGTTATACCATTTTTTCAGATATTTTCCTGTTGGGTCCTTAAGTGGGTTGTCATTGTCTGAGCTGCATTTTTGATTGAGGAATTCCATTTTATTAATAATACATTAAGATTGTTTGAATTGTTATTGAGTTTAGGAATGGTTAACTTTAGGAACATTTCTTTATTGAAGGATCTAGGTCTTGGGTTTTGGTGGGCAGGAAAGGTGTGTGTGAGAGGATCGGTTAGGAGTGAGGGTAGGGAGAAGCGTATTATGGAGTGGTCCAACCATGGGATGGGGGGTCAATTTGGGGTGGATTAAAATTTGCATGTTCTATGTTTTGGGAGGAACACAAGATCTAGGGCTTTGCTTCTGGTGTGGGTGGGACATTTTATTGTTTGAAGCGAATCCCATGTCTTTCCATTGATTACAAGAAATGTGGCTGTTTTGTGTGCTAGGTGCTAGGGAGGGAAGTCAGATTGAAGTCCCCTAGCATGATGTGGGGTTTTCTTGTAGAGGAGGTGCAGGCAGATTCAAGAATAGTCATTATATTTTGGTTGTTGGTTGGGGGGTTGTGGGTCTATAGATGAGGCATATGGCTATGTTTTTTGTTTTCAAATTTTTAAGGATGTCCATCCCTTCCTGGTTACTACAAAGGCTGGGGGAGAAAGTTTAAGTCTGATTTTGTCAATATAGGACCCCTCCACCTCTTTTACATTCCTTTGGGCAGTGGAATTTGGTGTAGCTTTGGATTTTTACTTGGTTCAGGAGGACAGAATCTGAATCTGAGGTTTCAGTTATGCAGAGGAAATCTGGCTTTCATCTGTGATAAGGTCAAAAATGAGAGAGATTTTATTTCTTATGGATCTGGCATTGACTAGGATAAATCTTAGAAAGGTAGGGGGACTTATATTTATTGGTATTTTGTCTATTGTTGCTAGGTTTATCTGAATTAGTCTTTGAGGATGTCTTATTTGGTTCAGGTTAAAATCACCTGGGAAGGAATACCTGTGTAGTTATGACTAGTGATTCTGTCTGGTGTGATGCTGTATGATTGGTATGTGGGAGGGTTGATCAGTATGAATTCGAGGGGAGAGGGTACCTCCACGTTTATGAAATCGTGTCTATACATGGACATGCCTGCTTTTTTTCAGATGTTCTGGCTTAGATGTCCCAGATTGCACTTGGACGTCGTTTCTAAAATGCCCCTCCACATGCTCACTAATTTTTTTCTTTACAATGATTTCTATCATTTTGCCCAGCACTGACATCAGGCTCACTGATCTTTAGTTACCTGGATCACCTCCTGGAACCCTTTTTAAAAATTGGCATGATGTGTACCACTCTCTAATCTTCAGGAAATATAGACGATTTAAATGATAGTTTACAATTTGCTATTAGTAGGTCTGCAATTTCATTTTTGAGTTCTTTCAGCACCCTGGGATGTATATCATCTGGTCCAGGTGATTTGCTAATCTTTTGTTTATCAAATTGCTATATTACATCATCCAGGTTTATATCGGGATTTGTTCAATTCCTAGGATATATCACCTTTAAATATTAATTTCTGCTAAGGATAACTTCCCTACATCTTATTCAGTAAAGACCAAAGAAAAGAATTTGTTCTGTCTTTCCACTATGGCCTTGACCTCTCTTATTACCCCTTTTATCCCTCTGTCATCTAATGTTCCTACTGATTGTCTCACAGGGTTTTTTGCTATGAATATACTTGAAAAACCTTTTATAATGAGTTTCTGCTTCCACTGCAAGCTTTTTTTCAAATCTCTTTGGTTGCATTTTCAATACCTTATATCTAACTTGCCAGTGCTTATGTTGTTTCATTTTTCATCATTTGGCTCCTTTTTCCAGTTTCTGTTTTTTTGTTTGACTGCAAGAGTCTCTCTGACCTCACCTCTAAACCATGTTGGCAGTCATTTTGCCTTCCTTCTACCTTTCTTAAAGCATGGAATACATCTGGTCTGGGCTTTCAAGATTGTTTAAAAATACTAAACCCTGGTCTGATGTAAACTCAAACTTTGCAATTGCTCTTTTTGTTTTTCTTAACCATTTTACTCATTTTATCAAAGCATTTAACTTTCAAAAGGGAGACTAGCACAGTCAGATTTGCTTGCTGTTCTCCCTCCAGTTTTAAATCAGATGTGATCATCGTATGATCGCTATTGCCAAGTGGCCTCAATAACATTACCATCTTGTACCAGATCTTACGTTCCACTTAGGATTAGATCTAGCTTCCTCTCACGTTGGTTCCTGAGCCAGCTGCTCCATGAAGCAGGTCATTTAATCTAGAAAATTTATCTCCCTAGCATATCCTGATGTGGACATTGACCCTGTTGATATGGGGTAATTGAAATCACCCATTATTACTGTTGTAAATTTTGTTAGTATTTCTCATCCATCTGTTCATTCTGGCCAGGCAGATAGTAGCACACCTCCACTGCCATTCTCTTCCCCTTTTCACATGCTTTTTGTTTCCTGAAAATCTTGTATCCTCTTTAATATGTAGCACCACCCCTCCACCAATTTGATCTGCCCTTTCATTGTGATATAATTTGTACCCTGGTTATCCTTCTTCTGCAAGGTTTCTGAGATGCCAATTATATCTAACTTTCATTCAGTGCTATATATTCTAACTCTCCCATCTTATTTTTTAGACTTCTATCATTTGCACAGGAATTTCAAAGTTTGTTTTTTGTTCATATTAACAATCTAGTTATCAATTCACAGGGGTAATTTGGAATCTTTCAGTTCTGTTCTTTACTTAAAAACACCTGGGTTACTTTTATCTTTATTGGAACACTCTGTCGAGATGTCCCAAATTCTCTGTTTGGCTAGTGTCCTTCAAAGCAGCATCATTCCAAACCATGCACTCTTAGACAACTGTTGGCGTTCCCCCATTATCTAGTTTAAAAATGGCTCCATCTCCTTTTTAAAGGTTAATGCCAGCATCCTGGTTCCACCCTTTCAGTAAAGCCAGGTTCCTAACAAATTTAAAAACCCTCTCCCCTGCACCATTATCCCATCCACACATTGAGAATCTGGAGCTCAGCCTTCTTGGATCAACTCCCAAAAACCTGTGACAAAAAAGCCTTAAGTTGGTTTTTAAAACAGCCATAATCATTCTTAAGCTTTACAGCCAAAGGTATGAATTCCAAAGAATGGCATGAAGTACCAGAAAGCAGAGCACCTAGTAAACTCCAAATGTTCCTCTGATCTTGGAACTTTTCCTCGGCAATTTGGTGTTAGCAGATGTCATCAGCATCTCTGGGGACCCATAAACCATCTATCACAATATCTAGGCAATGTACAGTTTACACACATACAGTGGTTTGCAAAAGTCTGGAATCACTTGTAAATTTGACGTTTTTTCAACTTCGTGACCTTATATCTTAATTTCTTTTCCTCCCAGTGGTTTTTTCTGTGTATCTCATGATAAGTGATAGATTTAGCTATTAGGGCCACCTTTTAGTATTGGTTTGGCCCTTATTTTCTGAGTTTGTTCCCCATAGTTGTCCTGTTGATAAATTTTCTGTGAAAATCACGTGAATGTACATCGTTGGCCAACGATATATTATTGTAAGTATGCTTTAAAATATTATGGACACAAACCAGGTTTCCTTCAAATTAATGTATGTGGCCTTGAAAAAGGCCATTTGTATGTGTCAGTGATGGCTCAGTATTTGATGGGCCACCATTTGTTCTTGATCACCTGACTGCACCTTGTCAGCATTGAATGAACCAGTCTGACAAGGTGATCGTTGGTGACAACGTGTTTCCAAGCTGCAATGAGCGACTCAATCAACTCACGCTTTGATGTCGGATGCCTCTTGGATATTTTCCAAGGCCACCTTGTGCCACAGGTTCTCGATTGGATTCAGATCTGGAGACTGGGCAAGCCAGTCCATTGAGTTGATGTTGTTCTGCTGCTTCCAGCTGATCACCTGTCTGGAGCAATGGCAGGGTGCATTGTCATCTTGGAACAGGACCTGGCCAGGAAACAGCTGGTGTGTTGATGGCACCATGCACTTTTGCAGTATGGTGATGTACTTGGTCCCATTGACCACTCCATCAATGATGTGAAGACGTCCAATGCCACTGGCAGCCATGCAGCCCCAGACCATGAACGTCAAAGGATGCTTCACAGTGAGGTTGAGACACTCAGGCTTGAATTCCTCTCCAGGAAATCTCCTCACATAGATGTGGGCCTGGTTACCAAACAGGCAGAAGGTGTTTTCATCGCTGAATAGCACATTTTCCCACATTTCAGTAAACCAGGTTGAGTGATTTCTCACCCACACAATCCGGTTGCGCCTTTGCATGTCAGTCATCAGTGGCTTATTCCATGCTTTGCAGCCCCGGAGACCAAACTGCAGGCACCGGTGATGAACTGTTGATGAGCTGACACTGACCTCACTCTTGTCTGGACCACTCTCGAAGTAGCTGAGGAGAGGTCAACTTGCGATTAGTCAGTGAAATGCATCATAGTGCACGGTCTTGGTGTGATGTTGATGAACGTAGACAATCTGAGCGAGGCTTGTCCACCACTGAACCCATTCCTTTCTTCTTCTGTACAATCTTAACAACAGCACTCTGACTGCAGCCAACTTTCCTGGCTATCTGACGGCTTGAAAATCCTTCCTCACTCATAAAGGACACACAAACATGCTCCTCCAATGTCAGGGTCCAAGTCATCTTCATGGTCGATCCAGAAAGCGTATGAAATTCAAAAATTCCACGCGTTTTTATAGCTGCACTGTTGGCTGGATATCTGCATTGTGATTGGTTAGTGAAAACCAGCCTCCTGATTGGTCAGAAATAACGTGTGTATATTGGATAATCTCAATCCAATTTTGACACAGGATCCACAAAAATTGCAGTAGCTATCTCCCAGTGTCTGTAAAGTAATTAAATTGGAAGCAAGAAATGCAAAAAAAGTCAACTCTAATAGCCAAATGTATCCCTTTTAATGTGGTAGAAAGATGAATATGCTGGGCTAACGCAAAATTAAAAAAAAAAAACAAAACGTTATAAAGTACGAAAAATGCAAAACTCACAAGTGATTCCAGACATTTGCACACCACTGTAATAAAATTTTTACAACAACAGATAAAACAAGTTTCATGCCTCTGCTGCCCATGTTTCTCAAAATGAAGGCATGCAAGTCCTAATTGTATCATCCATGGTGTTTTCATTGCTGGGCTGAGCCCGGTCCTGGAGCCACTGGCTATTGGGTCATGATCATAACACCCTCAAAACATATACAGTAGGAGTAAGGAATTCACACCCATTTGGGTTCTGATCTCCCTCTAAAGTCCAGTAGATCTCCAGGTACACCCAGCCTACATATCCTGCTGCTGTTCCTCTTTCCTCCCATGCTATGAAGGAACCTGGTCTATCCAATCCTGTTCAATCTCACTAGGAAACCGAGGCTGGTGCTGCTGACCCCATAAAGATGGACTAGTATGCTAAAGAGCTCCACACCACCAATGCATCTCTGGTTCTTCCCTCTTTGACAGTAAAGACCTTCTCTAGTTACTCCGAATGCACTATTTCTGTTAAACCTCTCTATCTCCAAGTGCAGGAACCAGCCTCTTCCTTCTTTATGTTGTTACAATTGTATTTGTCTCATTTGTTGCCTCTTGTAATACTGGAAATCCACTTATCTCTCTTGCATCTTTTAGGTGGATGGTGATGAGAATGGCACTGGTGGCAATAGACCCTCCTGGGGAGGCTGTCTGTTTATCATAGGATGGAGAAAGGGGAAGTAGCCCCATAAAACCATTATTAAAAAGGGACCCAGGATATCACTGCTTGACCCAATACAAGCATTGCTGGAACCTGTGTCTTTTGGGGAAGCTGCTAGATATGTATGACCTAGAATGGCCACTACTGGAAACAGGCTACTGGGCTTGATGGATCTTGGTCTGACACAGTATGGCATATCTTATGTTCTTATGTAAGAAGGTGGTGAAGGGACAGCAGCAACAGGTTAATATTGCTGCCATAAAACATAGCTTATAGGCTTCTCTTTAAAGAAACATGGATGGCAGCGGTTACTTGCAAAAAAAAGTATTTTAAATATCAACTTCACAGTATTTCAAAGATTTATCAGGAAGAACTGACTTTTACCATGTAATCTGGCCCTTTAAAAATACCTCCCCTTTGTTCTGCGTAACTGCGCAAAGGTTTTGTGCTGACAGAGTACCAGGACAAACAGGAGGTAAAACTGGAGGCATGCCAAGAGCAGGCAAATATATTGTGGTGGAGAAGCAGGCTCAGAGTGCAGGAAAAGAAAGGGGGGGAAAACAGTCTTTTTTTTCTAAACCCAAAGAAACTGCAGGCACAGGAAGGGTTAACACCCAAAGTAAAGCCAAAGAAGATCCTGCAGAGGAGAGCAGGGCCAGAGACACACCCAGTTCCCATGGAGACCGAGGGAGGAGATGGGAGTGGTTCGGGGGCGGAGTCAAGAGCCATAGGACAGCCCCAAACATTTAGGCAGGGAAGTTTCACTCACAAACGGATTGCACAGACGCTGAAGGAGACACAGGAAGGGAATGCACAGAGATGGGCATGGAAGGAGAAACAGACACGAGCTGAGAAGGAGGATGAGATTGAAAGCAGACACAGAGGCAATGAGACAAGCAGAGTTGTGGCAGCGCCACTGGGATGAAGGAAGCTGACCAAGGACAGGAACAGAGAGGTGAGAAGGCCAGAGGAGAGCTCGGGGGAAGATTCGTCTGAGGAGGAGATATTTTCCAGAAGCTCCTGGTCTGGCCCTTCCCAGTATAAGGGGCCTACAGGAGGTACATCACCACTACTGGCAAGGTGAGCCCTTTTCAAGCCTTAAAGAAGCTTTTAAATAGGGAAACCTTTTCCTGCCCTTCCCCCACTAGCTCACGTACTGAGAAGCATAATTGGGAACAAGTGAGGGCAAACTTTACAGCGTGTAAAGGCTCCTCAGGCAGACGCTGAGGAGAACAAATATCTGAAAGAGCCTAGTGAGGAGCCAATGGAGCTAGGAGACACTTTTTATGAAAGTGGGGTTTCAGATATGGAAATTGAATGTGCTATCTGTGCCAAAGAAGAATAAGGAACTGAATAGGGTTTTAGTAACTGGAGAAAAACCCAGGAGTTCTTAATAAGGACATTCTATGCAAAAGCCCATAACTTTAGCTAGGCTGATCAATGACTGCTTGGCTGATAAAGCTGCATGGTTAATGAAGCCAGAAAGGAGCTAACAAGTATAAATTGTAATCTTGAAGAAATACTACTGAATTTTAAAGTCTGTTGGTGGACCAGGGAATGTTATGCTATACCAGCTGTGAACGAACAGTGAAGTATTGTACTGCCTCCTGGGGACCGGAGAACAGACTGCTGTTGTAAAGGATTTTTACTTGTGGGAAAGGTGTGTTTAAAACTAAGCCCAAGCCAAAGACTGTTTAACCAGGCTTACGTTTATGGACTGGAGAAGTATCCTGAACTTTATGTTTTGTAGTCTTCAACATTCTTGCCAAAGAATTTAATTTGGTTGGGAATATCTTATTTCTTGAATAAAAGAAATTTCCTGCGACCTTTGATCTTGGCTCTAATCTATTTAAGACACAACTACATGCTATTGGGCTAACTTTTTATACAAAGGACGATCGGAACCCTCTCACACTACTAGGCAACTGCTTGGCCACACGGGGGAGCTCCGACAATATTCAGCATCATACTGAATGCTGTCTGGCCGAATGCGTGTGGACATGTTAGTTGAAACAAAGAGCTAACAAAGTTATCTGGACAACTTTATCTGAATACCTTTATTCAAATATAAATTCTGCTGCAAATACAGATAATTTACTCGCTCAGTGGTTTTTTTTTTATATGAGGCTCTGTATTCCTAATTATGGCTTTCAAAAAAAAAGAGATCACATTAGACTAGCGACTCCCAAAATGTGAGTCAGGAACCCAGATGGGGGTTACATCATCTGTGTTTAGGTCACAGGAACAGGTCTACTTCCCCTCCCTCTGGAGTTTTACTCAGCTTGGGCCTGAAAGTCAGTGAACATTCACAGGCCCTATCCTCTGCTCCCATGTGGGCTTCCTGGCAGTCAGTATGAATACCTGGGGGGGGGACGGGACAAAGTGGAAGACTGGATTGGTGTGCAGCAGACCGGCTTGTAGAGGAGCACTATTACAACCAGGGCCAGCCCAAGGATTTCTGCTGCCGCCCAATTCCGTCTGGGGGAGGGGGGGAGAGGAAGGCGGAAGGCCGGCGGCATTGGCAGTGCAGTATTTTAAAAGTGGCGGCTTTGTGTTGCTGCTTTGTTACCCGTGGCAGGTTATGTGCTTCAGCACAGAAGCTAGTTGGAGGCCAGGTTAGGAGGCCAGGTTACTGTCGGAGGGGGGTCAGAAGCTAGTTGGAGGCCAGGTTACTGTCGGAGGGGGGTCAGAAGCGGCAGGTTATGTGCTTCAGCACACATAACCTGCCGCTTCTGACCCCCTCCGACAGTAAGTTACATCAGAGGGGAATCAGACGCAGCAGGTCATGTGTGCCGAAGCATATGACCTGCTGCAGGCAACAAAGCTTCCCACCAGGTTGGTCACCCTAGGCAGCTGCCTAGCTTGCCTAGTGGACAGGTCAGCCCTGATAACACATGCTGCAGAACTCTCACTGCTCCAAAGCCTCACCTACCACACAGGCTCACAACCCTGACGCTACCCTCCCCCAACAACTGACCACCAAGGGGGAAAAAAAGCACAAAATAGCATCCCCTAACCTGGCCTCCAACTAGCTTCTGCGCTTTACTTTAACTAGCCTTTCTTAAAAAAAAAAAAATAAAGTGACTAAAAAGTAGGGCTCAGACCAAAGGCCACTGGAGATTCATGCAGAGTACTGGGGTTTGGGAACACACGTTGGTACATAGGGTCCCTTGCTAACTACTGCTGGGGCGGCCTTCATGCTTTGGATAAATTGGAGGAAGGGGATGAGAAAGGGGAGGGGAGGGGAGTGGTGTTCTGCTATTCTGTTTTCATTATCATCTAGGTTCATGTGAATTTCTAAGTGTTCAAATTAGGTCGTATTGGATAACAGTTTAGGAAGCACTACATTAGACTTTACAGTATGCAAAATAAGCAATGCTTTCTCCCAGGTATTCGACCATCCCAATTCCTTACTCTACTTTAGATTTATCATTGTTGCTATCCTTGGCTTACTTACACTAGCTTACAGCTTCTCATCTGTTGCAATTGTTGTTCACCATGAACCTTTGTGTGTTGTTGGCAAAGCATTAAGGAAGTAATTTATATAACAAAGCATAGCTAGTATAAGAATATTCATCCCTCTGTGGGTACCAGCAAATTTCTATTACCTCAGGGGAATTTGGTGTGTGTACTTAAATGCAAACCAATCCCAGCCCCACCCCTAGAAATTGTTCCACTCATTTTAGGTGAGTTTATACATAAAGGGGCTGTATGCATCTAACTTTATGTGACTAGCAGGTATGTGCAATTCTATTAGTGCCGATTTCCTTGCATAAGGCACAGGAATGGCTTCTTTTTTTAAAATTCTATTTTATTCATTGTCCTTTAAATCCACAAACATTAGCGATAAACAACCACAGCAGCAGTTTCCAAAACATCTCAAAATGATTAGATATGTGGCCTTTCAAACTGGCCTCTAGATATAAAGTGCAATGCTTCCTCGTAACTGCTGTCACATGACCCTGCATCTTGTGAATGTTCTTACCTATACATCATTTCCTGGTGCTGACTTATCTTGCACAGTGGATAGGAAGGATTCTTGACACACGCTGATCATTACTCTGATCAATTTTAGGGTGGAGGATACTTTCCTGAAGACTGAGCCTTTCAAAATTTACAGGAATACCATATTTTCTTCTTACGAGGGAAAACTCTTAAGCTAAAATTATAACAAAATATATAGCTAGGGATGTATAACTAGAATTGAGCTATCATAGTTGATATCAGCACAGTAAAATAATACCTGGTTCTTCTGCAGAATACTTTACAGCATTTAAAACATAATGTGTATCAGTAATAAACATATTCATTAAAAAGGTGGAATGCCACACCTTTTAGTTTAAATTTAAAACACAGAAGATAACTTTCTGGTTACATTTCATACCCAGCAGAGAGCTTGTATTTTTAAATTTAATAGTCACTCAGGGCCTAGTATCAGCAAAGTACTTTTAGTTTAAATTTAAAACACAGAAGAGAGCTTTCTGGGTAAATTTGGAACCCAGCAGAGAGCTTGTAGTTTAAATTTCATAATAAGTCAGAGCCTAGCAGCAGCAAAGATCTATAATTTAAATTCAAATCAGAATATAACTTAGCATAAAAGGCAAAACAGGGTCAGTACTCTTTGAGAAACAAATAAAGTCTTCTAGAGTCCTTTACAAAGAGGCCTTTCTACCTAGGGGGCAAGAGACCCTGTGAAACTTTCAATAGGTGTTAACACCAGGTGGCAGGTCAAAAGGCCATTTTGAAAGACTCCTTTTATCCAAGCAAGGACTGTTAATCACCCAGGAAGTTGGTCACAGCTTACCTTAGCAGCACAGGCATAAATAGCTCAACCAGAGCTCTGTGATCCTCAGTCTTGATGGACTAGAAAAAGGGACTGCTACTTCTGGAGAGAGATCTGCAATTGTGAGTATATACTTCTGGGAATTTTCTGAAAGGACTTCTTTGTATTAAATCTATTTAATCTGTGAAACCCAGTGTTTTTGTTTAAATCAGTCAGGGCCTTGTAGCAGCAGTTTAAGTTTAAATTTAAAACACAGAAGATAACTTTCTGGTTACATTTCATACCCAGCAGAGAGCTTCTATTTTAAATTTAATAGTCACTCAGGGCCTAGTATCAGCAAAGTACTTTTAGTTTAAATTTAAAACACAGAAGAGAGCTTTCTGGGTAAATTTGGAACCCAGCAGAGAGCTTGTAGTTTAAATTTCATAATTAAGTCAGAGCCTAGCAGCAGCAAAGATCTATAATTTAAATCAAATCAGAATATAAAACTTAGCATAAAAGGCAAAAACAGGGTCAGTACTCTTGAGAAAACAAATAAAGTCTTCTAGAGACCTTTACAGAGGCCTTCTACCTAGGGGGCAAGAGACCTGTGAAAAATTTTCAATAGGTGTTAACACCAGGTGGCAGGTCAAAAGGCCATTTTGAAAGACTCCTTCTATCCAAGCAAGGACTGTTAATCACTCAGGAAGTTGGTCACAGCTTACCTCAGCAGCACAGGACAGGGTACTGTATAGCAGCCCTCTTTTAATAAGTGCTATTTTCCTCCCTCCCTCCCCAACACCCACCCACCACTGGGATAGTAGTAGTTTTATAGGTACTTACACATCTAAAAGGAAAGTAGGTGCTCTCAGATGAAGGTCGTTATCCAAATCAGTCATACACTAAGGACCTGAGATTAATTAATCTTCAGGTGTACAAGGTATATTAAATGTATTAGGTACAGTTTTATTAGTCTAAGCATCCACAGCAACACATAGTAAGTAAAGAACTTAAAGATCTAAACACAAGCTTAAAACTAAGATGCAGACAGCAGTCCAGCAGCGACATGGGGGCTTTCCAGTCTTTTGCATTGAGTGTCACATATATGATTTTTTTCCAGTTGGCAAGAGTTCTTACATGTGCACTAAGTGCAAGAAGCTCTTTGCTCTCAGGGAATGAGTCCGTTCTCTAGAGGCTAGAGTAGCAGACTTGGAAGACATAAGAAAGACAAGAGAGGTACATAGACGAGACCTACGGGGATATAGTCCTGAAGTCCCACCTCAAGTCTGGCAGCATCCCTGTTGCCATGGAGGAGATAGGTCACGTGACAGAAGAGCATCACCCTGGTGTGGCAGGAAGTGATCCTGTAATTAGGACCTGTCCTCCAAGTGAGGTAAAACCCTCTCGCAATGAGAAAGTTTCTCCAGGGCCAAGTGCCCATGAGGGAAGGGTTAGGACATCCTGTATAGTTGGTGATTTGATCATTAGGCATTGTAGATAAGCTGTGTGACTGGTGGACATGAGGATCGCCTGGTAAACATGCCTGCCTGGTGCGAAGGTAGTGGACCTCACGCGCCACCAAGATAAGGTCTTAGATAGTGCTGGGAAGGAGTCTGCTGTCTTGGTACTTGTTTGTATCCAATGACATAGGAAAATGTGGTAGGGAGGTTCTGGAGGCTAAATTTAGGCTTTTAGGTAAGAAGTTGAAATCCAGAACTTCCAGGGTAGCGTTCTCCGAAATTCTTCCCGTTCCACGCGCAGGACCCAAAGGCAGGCAGAGCTCCAGAGGCTCAATGCGTAGATGAGACAATGGTGCCACAGATGAAGGTTTATGGATTTGTTAGGAATTGGGGAACATTCTGGGGAAAGGAGGGGCTCTTCTGAAGGGATGGGCTTCACCTTAACCGGGATGGAACCAGGCTGCTGGCAATTAACCTTTAAAAAGGAAATAGAGCAGATTTTAAACTAGATAATAGGGGAAAGACGACAGTCACCCAAGAGCGCATGGTTTGGAAGAATGTATCCTTGAAGGATACTACCAAAAGCAGAGAGGTTCCAAAAAAGAGGTAAAGTAGCCCAAATGCCCTTGAGTATGGAGCAGACAGAGCGTAAAGATCACAAATTACCCATGCCTACCAATAGCCAGATTAATATGAATAAAAATACAGGGGCATGTTTACTAAACACCGTTGCTGTGCGGGTTCCCGTTAGTGTGCGGGTGCCATATAAGGATGGTGGGCGGGCCAGGCTCCGAAAAAACGGAAAAAAAAAGGGACCGTACCTGTGCGCAGCACGCTAATGTGCGGGTCCCACATTAGCGCGTGGGAAGGCTAAGCGGGGCATTGCCGGGCACATAGAAGAGCACAGCCGTAGCACAATGTTGAAGACAAAAATCAATGGTGCAGGGGCCATGGGTTCAATCCCCCAGTGTGCGCAACCAAAGGCGGCAGGGTGAGGCCATGAATAGTAATGTTGAAAAAGCATTTCAGGAGGCATACCACATTTGGGCGGGCTGTGGGTGCTGCGGTGGTACGTTTGTGCGGAAGTAAGTAATATTTTGTGTCATGAGGCTATGCGCTGTAAAATCTGTGGTGCATTATGCGGCGCGCTGTACGTCGCTTGCGTTTCGTGCGGCATTAGGCTGTGCGCGGGGCATCATTTGCGTTTTGGGCGGCAGTAGGTGGTGCTGTGTTAGTTGTGGACGGCATGAGGCGGTGGGAAAATGTCCATACACAGGACCCGAGACGTAGCACAATGGCAAGACACCAACCAATGGTGCAGGGGCCACGGGTTCAATACCCCATTGTGTGCAATCCAAAAAGGCTGGCAGAGGCATAAATAGTAATGCTGAACAGAAAGTTATGGAGGCACACTAATTTTGGCCGTCTCCAGGCGGCGCGAATGAAAGTTTTGTGCGGCCAGTAACTAATTTGAGCGTCATTATGAGTATCGCTGGCAGACGTGGATGCCACGCCGTCGTCAATAGCACAATACATATTACGGTGACAATGCATACCTACTACGTCTCAGGCCCAATTTGTATTCCTTTTATACCATAGGGTGTGTGCAAATGCATGCCTTGACCGTGGCCAGAAGAGTTGAGACTCGGACCGTTGTTGCCCGGGGTTGTTCATACTGTATGTATTACTGCACACATGCCATTGCCTGTTCATTTCGTAAATGCATACGATATTGTTCATGACACCTTGGCTGCAATACACCGATGTACACATAGGCCCAATATCACATGTTGGCCCAGCTCCAGGGTTACAGCAACACTATCTGGGGCATTCCCACGTTCCCCACCCCCTTATACTTGTGCACATTGGGGGAGGCTATGTGCAGATTGGCCCTGTCCTTGGCAGGGATGTCATGCGTGTCCCGCCCCTCCATCGGCACACATGTGTCAGAGGCACACATGGGTGTCAGGTGTCTGTACGATGCTGGCTCTGTACCAGCAATTGTTTAGGTGGGAGATATTAACAGCAGCATTACCTGTGGCTACCCATGTCCGATTTCTATGCACACATGTTTATCCCACAGCTAAGCATGTGGTGCTGGTAACATTATGATTGGCCATGGCTACGTTACATGTCCAACCAGGTGTATGGACCTGACCCATGCTTGCGTACATGTTGTGTGTGTGAGGTAAACACGTGACCAGTGAGGCAGGGTCATAAACTTTTTATTGGACCAACAATAAAACACACAATGGGCAACATGCCCAACATTATCAGGTGCATAACGTGGGGGCGGGGGAAAAACAGCACAGCAGAGGGCACACAGGGGCAATCACAGGTGCCAGCCATGGTACCTTTCACGCTCTCCGGCAGGTGGCCATCGGATGCCAGATGCACCACATCCGTGGCCACCTGCCGAACAGCCCCAGTCAGACACTGCAGGGCGTGGTACACGACACGGATGTCGCGTCGTACGTCATCCAGGGCCACAAACACATCGTGGAACACCTGCCAGCACACAGACACACATTGGCTGTGGTCTGTGTGCTGGCATTAGCATGAGGTGTGCCAGTGGGCCTGGATGCCGCAAGATTGTGCACACGTCCAAGCCGTGCAGATGCCTGCAGTGCCGGACTGGTGCCCCGGTGGCCCGCGGCTGGGCTGTGTTCCCCCCCCCCCACCTCCCACCCCTCCCCGCTCCCTCCCCTCCCACCCCCCCCCCTCCCTGCCCCGACAATCACCCCACCTCCCCCCGCCCTGCCCGCACACCGGCCCCCGTGGCCCCTCTCCCCTGCACCCCCCCTTGTACCATCTTGGCGCTGCCCCTGTTTAGGGGTGTGGCTGCTGCCATCCGCCTCCACTCCCCCACATCACTGGAGGAGGAAACCACCACCACATCTGCCCTCTCAGGGCCTGCATCTTGCTGCTCCTGCTGCTGACACATCCCTCTGGCCTGGTCATCCTCCTCCTCCTCCTCTGTTGTGCGCCGGGTGGTGGGCCTGCGTAAACAAGTACGAAGAGGTGTGTGGGGAGGCGTAGCTGGCAAATCACTGTCTGTGGAAGGATGACATACATCAGGGCATGGTCCATGTGTGACACATACCGAATGTGCAGATACAGGCGAGAGACAGGCTGGTGGCCCTTATGGCCCAACTGAACCTGTGATTTTGCCCTCCAATACTCACCATCGTGGTGGTGCTCCTGCTCCCTGCAGGCACGTGCCAGGAACTCGGGGTGGGTACTGGCGAAGTTCGCGCCCCTTCTTCCTCAGGTCCTCCACCTGTGGATATGCAAACGTTGTCTGGTGTCAACACATACCACCTGTTCACTGGGGCTATGGGTAAACATACTTTGCCTTGTATCACCCGCATCATGCTTCTCCACACCCCTGCTGTTTGTGGCATGTAGAGCATAGTAAACGCGCCTTCCAGCATTCAGTCCCTCCCATATGTGCGAATCGGTTAGCACATAGGTGTTCACAGCGGTATGCACATGAGCATAGCGTACATCCACCTGCACTGTCATGTAGGGCAGCACACAACAGCATCACACGGTGACTGCATGCTGCTCCTCACCCAGATCCCCAGAACACAACACCACAACGGTGGTGGACTGGTGGGAGTGACAGTGAGAGACATGGGTGGAGGACGAGTGGCCATAGGTGGGACGTCACAGAGACAGAGGGGATGAGGGGGGGGAATAGATCACCTAGGGGACATGGTGTGCATTGCAGGTCATGTCCCCTGCTGTGCAATGACAGCAGCTGTCAAAGGTGTGTGTGTCTGATGTTTCCTGGAACAGGCGGACATGGTGACCCGATGGAGGTGACCAACTCTGAGCCATTGCCACTGTCTGATTCCCACAGTGTGTGTCCCCTGTGGGGCAGCTCACCTACACAGTAAGGCTTCTGGGTCACCCCCTATGGGTGTTGCCCCGGTGACGGCCATGTGTGTACTTGGTGTTTCACAGCATTCATCATGACACATCGCATATTATGTGTCTGTGCCCTCATGTAGTCTCAGGTAGGTGCATATTGGGGCTGTGTAATACACAACCCGCCTGTTGCAGTGCCCCCACTTGTACCCCTGGTAAGCTAGTTTTTGCAAATCTCCCACAAGGCATGCTGGGGTTATATTCTGGGGTTTGTCCTCACGTTGTGTTGTACAGGGTATAGGTGTGTTTGGGTCTTTTGCCATGGGCCACCTCCCATGGTTGACAGTGTCCAGGCCTCTTATGGTGTGTCGCAACACACATGCATGCGGGGACATGGGGATCATGAGCTGTACCATATCTGTTTCAGTTGTTTGCAGGGGGGGGGTGGGGATGTACCTGACCAGGTGCTGGGATGTCCTCTGGTTGCTATTACTACTGTAAGCTACGGCTGGGTGTTTTTGTCCAGATGTTTTGTGCTGTTCTAGTGTGGAACATGTATTTCTCACAGGTAGAGGTGCGGCGTGTGGGGCATGATGGCCATATGACTGCTTGGCTAAGTTGTGCTGCACAGTGTGTAGTCATTGTGGCCTTCCATTTGCTGGGTAGTACTGTTTGGCCCCCACAGGCCAGGACAGACCTGTCAGCATCCACCTCATGGATCCTTGCTGTCACTTTGTCCATGGACAGTTAGACACACATACAGTGGGTGTAGCAGACATTGTCGTGTGACAGACATGTAACTTTCGGCGGCCTATGCCACAATGTCAAGGGCAGGGACTCACCCTATGTGTCCACACAAGCCCAATGATACCCTGTTGCCATCATTTGCCCTCGAAACACGCATTACTGACAGGCGCTACCCATACTCCCCCATGTCATATGGGAGGGCCACATCTAGGTGCTCTACATGTTCGTCAGACACCATCCACAAGGCCGTCCCCTGCAACATTGTTTGGGGATCAGTATCCTGTGTGAAGAGCAGGGATCCATTGCACCACACGGCAGCCAAGGCAGCACCTGTTCATACGAGCGCCACTAACCAGAGTGTCTGACGACATGTAATCTTGTTGACATTGTGTTGTGAGCATAACCGCCTACACCACAATGGGTTCTTTTTTTTTTTTTTTTTTGCAAACAACAGGGGCTTTCAATTTGGCACCACAGGGAACCGTTTAAACGCTGCATAGTTATTATCTCCCAATATGTGCCGAGGTGGGTAGGGTATTGGGGGGTATATCCCCTCCCGGGGGGGGGGGGGGTGGGGACGGTTCAGGGTGCATATCCTGTATGTCTTGAGTCCAGCCAGGGTGACACCCTCCCTTGCGTATGTGGATATTGATTGGTTGTCAGCCTCATGTCCCCTGTGGTGTACCTCCTATTCTGACTGCAAACTGAGTTGAGCATGGCCACAAAGGCCAGGGCAAAGCCCCCATGTGGGTCTGATCGTAGGGTGGGACAGATTTCCTTCTTTGGACATGCAGGCACCCTCTGTGCCGAAATTAAATTACTCTACTGCTGAGCTGTCCCATTCACTAGGCCCCTAGGTGGATTGGACATATTATTGTCGCCTGTGGTTTTTGCTGAGCGTTGCGGTTTGGGTGACACAGGTTGTAGTGCCAGAGGTTACATGGAACCCATGTGTCCCGCACCAAGTAAACATCCTGCATGATGGTCGCATATGCCCATGCTGGGCGCCAAAACAGGAGTGTGTGCCAATGACACAATAATGTGGGCCCTGGGGTGTGGTCCGAGTGCCCTGGTGTATTATGGGAGTGTCTGCAGGCCCGCATCTTTGGGCGACATCAATGTGTGTGCTAGTGACACCTGCTATGCCCGTTGCAGTTTGTCATGGACACAACACACATCCCATGCCCCAATGCATCCACGCACTTGGTTGTCTATGACGCATGTCCCGCCTCCCCACCTGGTATTGTGGTTACTGACTCACTTTGTTGGGCCTGGTGGTCACACCAGAGCTGTTGTGACAGACTGCATTTGTCAGTGCCACTGCCAGGGCTCAATCCCGATGTTGTGCATGATTGTGGCCCTCTGTGATCAATGCCACATTATGTTTGGTTTCAAGGATGTGATGCACAGGACACAGGAAACATGGCGCTCCACAGGGGAAATGGCTACCAACACAGCCACATTGTGGGGTGGGGGGGGTGGGGGGGGTGGTGCGCATAGGCGTGGGCGGCTCGGTCGAAACCTCCCCTGGATGCGCAATCCCAATGGTGCACTCATGGGGACAGGTAACATGTAGGCCCTTGGCATTCAGCACCACTAGGAGGGCTGACAGTGACCAGAGAGTAATTGTGGCACACCTTGCTCATGTCCTTCCGGCACATGGTTTCTGTGTCTCCATGGCTGATGGCCTGGTTGTGGCCCTATGCATACATAGTGTTTGGAGCAACGTATATAGTGTCATTCTCACTGATTCCCCGCTGGTATTGTTCTGTGGATCAATGTCCACACAGCTACTAGTGCTGGGTATCAGATACACCAGTGTCGCCGTTCGTAGGGACCACAGCAGAGACACCACACAGGGGTTGCTTTAACATGCAGGTGTGATTGCACTTAGACGGACACAGAGATGACATATTTGCGTGCACATTATGCAATGCGGAGCAGCACTTGAGGAGTTTGCATCAGGGCAGGCCACATGAGCTGTGGGGTACTCCCATATGCTTTATAGTGGATTGGTGGGGAGCAGTCGCCATGCTGTCTTCCACACTGCATCTCAGACAGATATGGGTCACGGCATTCATGCTTTTTCCAGGTGATTTACCATGTCCCCAGTCGCCACATACATGCCTCAATGTGGGCTGTGGACATGTGTGCAGTGACATCCTATGTGCACATGTCCGTGTCTCCCTCTGAGCGGCATGGGGAATTTTTCCCTTTGGCACCCCGTGACAGACATGGCTTTGCCATGCCATCATTGTTTGGCCACTGTGCATGTCCATGCAGAGGCCTTAAAACCAGTAGGTATTACCTTAGATACATGTGTGGTCACATTATCTGTACATGTCATGCCACTCCAAACGCAATGGCACCCTGATCTACCGGCAAACCATGTTTGTGCTCACATACATTAGCACATTGGGTGGTTATGCCCCTATGCACGCGTGGCAGGGGGCCGCTCCATGACACGTGGATATCTACATGGCCATGGATGGCCTTACCTGACCGCACCACATGATTTTTGTGTGTTCCTGTATGTCCTAAGGCTACATGATCCAAGCTACATCAGACCTACCTTGCCGAGCTGTTAGACACAGCATCCTGGCGACGGTGGACCTGCTACTGTCACCTTCCAGCCGCTCTCCATTGTTGTTATGTTCCTCTTGACCTGTGTCCTTGCGGGTTATATGAGATGTGCCTGCACACACTACGTGCAATGACACATTACACGGATATGTGCTATTTTCTGGCCCTTTACATGTGTGGATTATCGGCTGTTGGGTGCACCCTGGTTGTGTGTCATGGAACCCCCCAGGGGCATACTGTGAGGATACATGTTCATAAAGGGTCATTTGTGCCTGGGTGTCTTTTGGGGAGGGGAAACCTAATATCTGCATACATAGCTGTGGACATGTCCCGCTCGCAAGGCTTTTTGGACGTCCATTCCCGAGGCTAATGTGTGCTCGATGTTGTTGACGCACATCCTTATCTGCATCTACCATAACATGTCCATACGTCTACACTGTGCGTGTGTTTGGACTATGTGCCACATAGAGCTAGTGTGAAGGTGCAAACCAGACTACTATACCCTAGTTGACAGATCAGACTAACATACCCTCTGTTACAATCCGTATCAGCCACCCGGGTCTTGGGTGTCCTAGGGCACATCATCACGCAAGCTAACAGCTATGCAATATGGTGACACCCTGGAGTCCATGTGCATGAGTCCGGACTGAATGAGGTACAGATGATTGACTTAACGCGCATTCCTCACCCTGCCCCATATCACCCAGGTGACTAGTGGCACACTGTGATGGTGCTGGGCAAACAACTGGGGATTGGTCGATGTGTTAGCCTACACTGGCACATCCAGACAAATCTCCAGGGTGATTGAGGACCCACTTGTGGATGGGCTCTCAGCACACCTGGAGGTAAGGGAGAGGGTTCAATACATTAGGACACAGATCCTATCTCCAGGGTGCTAGAGGACCCACTTGGATGGGCTCTCTGCACACCTGGAGGTAGGGAGAAGGGTTCAAACTACATTAGGACACACAACCCTAGCTCCAGGCTGATAGAGAAGCCAATTGGATGGGCTCTCTGACCTCCTGGAGGTGGGGAGGAGGGTTCAAACTACATTAGGACACAGATCCATATCTCCAGGGTGCTAGAGGACCCACTTGGATGGGCTCTCTGCACACCTGGAGGTAGGGAGAGGGGTTCAAACTACATTAGGACACAGATCCATATCTCCAGGGTGCTAGAGGACCCACTTGGATGGGCTCTCTGCACACCTGGAGGTAGGGAGAAGGGTTCAAACTACATTAGGACACAGATCCATATCTCCAGGGTGCTAGAGGACCCACTTGGATGGGCTCTCTGCACACCTGGAGGTAGGGAGGAAGAGTCAAACTACATTAGGACACACAACCCTAGCTCCAGGCTGATAGAGAAGCCAATTGGATGGGCTCTCTGACCTCCTGGAGGTGGGGAGGAGGGTTCAAACTACATTAGGACACAGATCCATATCTCCAGGGTGATAGAGGACCCACTTGGATGGGCTCTCTGACCTCCTGGAGATATGGGTTATGTGGGGTTGAGTGGCTCTCTGGACCCCTGAGGGGAGGGGGATGTATTATACCACATTTGTATACGACCCCTGGGCACCTGTGTGCGTCAGGGCCCTTGTGCTGACGGTTCCACGACCCCTGATGGTTGCCCCCTATGTGTTACCCTCCAGATGCAGATACCGCCATCAGCACATGGTGATTCTGGACACTCCTTAGGCAGATGGTTGGCCTAGCTGTGTTACAGTGGTCTGTAGTGCATCAATACCAGCAGCTGTCATGACGCCAGGGGGTCATCATGCCCTCTGTGGCCACATGGATCTGGAATTGGCTACATGGGCAAGCACTCAGATGTGTTACACAATGCATATGGCATGTGGTTACCCTGCTACACGTACGTTATCTGGACTACTTACACAGAACAGCATGGACAGCTGACATTAACCCTGTCTGTGTATATGGTTTTGTGACCTGTGCCCATTCACTTACCTCACGTGGTGGTCTGCCTCACGATTGAAGCGCCTGGTCACCCTCTCCCAGGGCCCTCAGCACCTTCCCCATGTTTCTCCTCCTGGAGGGCCCTGGGAAAAGCCATTTTTGTGTTGGCCCAATAAGGGAGGCCAGGAGGCACAGCTCCCGATGGCTGAATGCAGGCTTCCTGCTTCTCGTCGCCATTTTGTTTTGTGGGCGTGTAGACGCGCGAACGCTAAGGACGCAACTTCCGCATTTGCGCATATCGGAGCACGCACGTGCACGCCGCATGGCTGCGGCCCTCATCACTGCTTGCCCTTGCGTTCCGCATTGCTGCGCGCCAGAAAAGTGCAAAGATTACCGGCACGCAGCATTCATACACATTTCTTATATTTAACAATAGAAATAGGTTTCATGTTATTGGCATACTCACATAGCTACAAGGTATCTCTCATGTCCCTATAACAGACTTTTAATTATTGTGGATTTCACTTGTTCACACAGTGTGGTCTTGAACCTCTGGACACATATGCACTGATTCCTGGGCCATTGTCAGATGAGGTGTGCTATGTGTGTCACATAGCAGGTAGTGCTCTGACACTGATAGCAATGGGTGCAAACAGACCATCAGCGTCAGGGGTCAAGCAACCTGGTGATATGGGGTTATGTGTGTTAGTGGGCTATGTTCTGTGGTGACTCACCATATACAGACAGCAATGATGTGGTGGTTGCCATAGGTGTTTTGAGGGGGTTCATATATGTGCATTACACACGAAAAGTAGGTTGTGTGTTAGACATTAGGGGGCAATGTGGTCAGCATGTCACCACAATCCACATTAAACTTTGGTATATCTGCTGGCATACAGTCCTGGGGGCTGAGATATAGCGCAATGGTAGATACATTGGCTGCTTAACCTGGCATCATGGGTTACATCTTCCTTTTGCGCTCTGGAGTGCCTGTCTCAGGCAGCTCACATTATCATACTTTGTTACAACATTGGGCATGGTGCTTTCCATGTACATCTATGCTGTGCACGGCATATATTTTCATACTTTTGCAACATTATTACTTGGCCCAGAGCCCTTTCTGCATTACAGAGGTGCTGCTGGTGGCAAGACACTCACACTGCTGCATACATCATGTGTCATACACCATTCTCACTGATGGGGCAACACAACCCTGGTAACAACAACACACAGTCTGCATGATTGCCTCTTTGGCCAGCCAGGCATCTGTTGTTAGCAATCTAGCTGTGGCCCACACCTAACCTTGCTGCATGGGGAGCCAGAGGTTGGCATACTTCCATAAACAGTGGGTTTATTGGTGAGTGCAGCCAATGACAAGTCCATGACTGTGGGCTACTGGTGGTTGTTTGGAGATCCTCACAGTGCTGTCAGCAGCAGGTGCTCCACAGACCACCTTATAGGGTGTACCTGGGTTAATGCACTGTGATGGTGTTTAAGTTGCCAGTACTAGAGGACATTACCCACGTTCCAGGCCTGACAGCCCCCATGGACCTTGGAAAAACATTTGCCTAATGTGACACTGCCTTGTTCAATGTATGTTGGTTTTCAGAACGTTTACCCGCACTGCTGCTGACTGGTGGAGTCTGTGGGCCAATGTCAGGATATATAAAATACTTTCCTTGTACAACCACACTTTGGATTTGAACGAACAACCTTTTGTTTCTGAGGCATTGCAGTCACCACTGGACTACAGCTCTGGGGCTGTGATGAGATATCTGGCTGTCTGCAATATAACCTATGCAGACTTTGTGCTGCAGTTAACAGGGTGGGGCCAATCCACTCACACCCATGATGCACTGCACATGCACAGCAGCAGTCTACTAATGGTCCTACGATAGGGTGTGCAACCACACAGCACCTGGGCATATTTTTGGGCACGGACCTTCTGTGTTGCGGGTACAGAGTGGGTACAGAACCTCACAGTGTGTGTGGCTTGTACTCACCCTGAGTGTGAGGTGAGACACACAGCACCTGTCCTGGCTGGGAACGCCAGGAACATCAGATCAGCTTGTCAGATGATGTTTGATAGGTTGACACATCAGACACACATACAGTCCTCCTTCAAGCATCTGTATCTCCCTGACCCATCTGGGCTACAATGCTCACCCAAGGGTGCATATCCTTTGTGGGTGCCCTGCCCTTCCTGATATATGTGAAGGGGTTGTGGGGGTAAGGGTGTTTTCTGGCCACATTGGCTATTTGTGTCTGACCACCTGAACATCCCTGTCAAACACAGTTTGCACAATATTACGATATGCACATTCTGTAGCCCAACTACAGTGCTAGCAACCTCATTCCGCCTGTCGTACATAGACCCTACAGGTCACTCTCTGCAATTTCGAACATATCCATATGTCTAGATCAGGCAAACAGACAGTAGAGGCAGAGCCACACAGCTCAACCAACACCATCTGACATTTTGCAGCAGAGGGCACAGTGTGTGCCCAGCTACTGACCCTGCAAGGTGTTCCAGCCAGACACATGTTAGCTGCTTTCAGGCTGCTTGACAGTCCATGGTGCATGCTACCAGGGAGACTCTGTGCACCCATAACTGGGATGTGAGCACAGCCACCATGCAGTTGACTCAGTGATTGGGCCCCATATATACAGGACCCATAAAAATCACATAAGAGAACTACTGTATGGCAATATGTTGTAACCTAGCCATGGCGTGGTCACTGATCGGTCGGGGTGAGGGTTACCTCCTCACAGTACATGCTATGGGCACCATGTCTGTGGAGGTGATGGCACAGCACAACATGGTCCTAGGCATGCACATTTGCCCTGTGTAGCTGCATCCTGCTCCTGCCACCCTGTCTGTTCTATACCCAGAGTACTTTGCTCCTCATTATACACATTTGCAGGCCAATACTGGCAACGGTGCTATCATTGTGGGCTGTGGGAGGTGTTGGCAGCCGTCACACACTGGATCAACAGACACACACTCCCAAACCTAGGACAGCATTGAGACGATGTACTGTTATGTAGGAGCAGAGACCAACGCAACAGTAATGGGCACACTGGGGGTATGGCAACGTTGGGGTACACTTTTGGTGAAATGTTCCAGGCTGTTAATCTCTGGAGGGCACATGACCTGACACACGTTGTACATACATCTGAGACGTTGGTCTGTTACAGCTCGATGATCTGCTTATGCTTGGCATAGGCATTTCTAACACTCACTGCTCATACCAGGCTTCTGAGATGCGTGTGATGTATCGCCATGTGTAGCGTGTGATTGGTAATGTCTGCACATGCTAGTTTTTGGAGGGGCACACAGGGCCTGACATCCTGCCACTGCATTGGTCCTCAGATATTAGGGCCTGCAGGTGCAGGTGTTTCTGCCCCTGTTGGCCACTGCTCTACGGCAGATTTTCAAAAAGCCAGTCAATATGGCACACACACTGGTCAGGTTTTCATGATGTCCGTGATGAGTATGCCTCTCAGACAGATGCATACCATGGTGGTGTTCACTTAACTTGCAGCACACGCATCTTTATTGGATACATCAGCGAACATGAGTGTTCTTTGTCCCTGCATGGCTGCATTTGGGGGACTGTGCTGTGGGTGAGGCATATGTTTATGTGGTGTGGGCTGTTTATTGTAAAATATGTTGTCTTGACCAACGCTTATGTCATCAGCAGGGGAATTCCAGTCTTTACTAACAGGTTTTGTGCATGGAAAAGAATATGGGGAGTGGGATGGCAGGTGCCCCAGCTGAGATTTGAACCTGGGGCCTTCTGCTCTTGGGGCACTTGCTATGTGTACTGCACCACCGTCTTAGCACAGCAACAGTTCATTCCCGGGGGAGTTCATGGCTGTTTGTCACACAGTGGCTGTCTGGTGATGGTGGCTAGGGCAGCATCTGCTGTGGTGCAGCAGCCACTGCCCCCTCTGCCAACAGTAGGCGTCCAACACCATGATAAAGTGGCCTTATATTGGGGACAGCATCACAGCTAACTGCATTGTGTGTACTCTGCTGTAGCTGTTGTACATTTCTGAGGGGTATGAGCTACTTATTGTAAAATAGCAATCCTCAGAACATGCTTTTGTTCTCTGCAGGTGGGGTTTTTATTCCCTATAACGGTTTACTGGTGGATAAAATATGTGCACTGTGTTGCCGGTGGCCCCAGCTGGGAGTTGAATTTGTTATTTTTGCCTCCACAACACACTGGCTGTGTCCCCTGCACCACACTGCGGACACAGAGTCAATGTAGACCCTGCAAATAGCATGTCTGCTTGTCCTAGCGGCCCTTTCTGTTGTGGACCACTGCACCCACGTGTCAGGGGCTCTGGCTCCATCTTCTCTGGCCACCTGCCACTGACCCCACTGATACCAGTACACCTCTGCTAACATGCTGCAGGCCCTGCTAGTGCTGGTGCCACTCAGTTGTTGAACATCCACTGTGCATGTACGCAACTCCCTATGCTGAGCATTATGGGTTTGGGGTGACTACCTGGTCCTCCACACATCCCCACAAATCACACATGCTGTTGTGCAACATGTGCATGCCCTAGGGGAAATCACCATTGGTGTGGGGACACCTGCTCTCTCCTTCATCAATGTTGACTCATCCACATGTTATGCTGCATGAGCCGGGAAACCCTTCCAACATGCCTATTTTTTAGCCCTGCCTTTCTTGAGAGTGTATGTTGATGTTTCACATTGCTGTGACCATTAGCCAGGTTGGTCGTCTTGTGTGGTACGATCAAGTAGTTTAGCAGCCCTGGGCGACACACCAGTCCTGGGAACAGTACAGGCATGGGTATGTTACACATAGCTGTTGGGGGTCACCCACCCAGGATGTACACACTGTCAGACAACAGACCTGCTGCACACATAACCCACATCTGAATGATTGTCATGTGGTGCTCAATGGGCAGAATGTACTGAGCATCTACATCCATATTTCACTGTGTTCAATGAAAACATTAGATAGCTGTGTACCATGTCCCCAGGTGTGGGGTGGCATTGGTGACGTATGCAACTGCTACTATTGGGGGTTACAGGCAGGGCCCACTGTCCTGCCTTTCCAGGATGCATTGTGCAATGCGGCCTGTGGGTGTGGGTGTGTCAGGGCCTGTTGGCTGGTGCTTTTCATCGGGCCTTCCCACATCATGTCATGGTGTGGCAAACACTGTTGTGGTTTTATGCTGTCCCTCATGGATATGCATGTGCTACATCTGCATGACATGAGGGTGGTACATAGATATGCAGCACAGTCATTTGTATTAGAGGCAGCATGGAACCTGACTGGTGTGTGGTCCTCCAGGACTGCATTTGGGATACTCTGCTCTAGGTGATCACCCTGTTCATGATGTCTGTGCTTGGGATGGTAAATGTTAGGGGTTTTACTGATGCCACTGTCCTCTGCCTTAAAGGTTTTGCTTACTACCACGGTTTATTTGTGTGTAAAATATGTGGTCATGATTGGCAACATCCCCAGCCGAACTTTGAACGTGTGACCTTCTGTTCTTTCATACACTTTCTGGGTACACTGCACCACTGTGTATCCACAGCTTGGCTGAGTTCCCTGGGATGTCCATGACTGTACATCCAACAGGGCCTGTCTGTTACAGTGGACTGTGGCAGCCTGCACCTGGCTAGTCAAATGTCTGCTGTGGCTGGCAGGCACTTCCTCTACACCATCTGTACAGTCCCACCAACATGCTAGCATGTCCTTCTCTTAGCATAAGCATATGGCCTGATTGAGTGGAGCCACTCCAGGACTGCATTTGGGCGACTCGTATGTGGGTGATGACCATTGTTCTGATGTGTGTGCGGTGTGGGGTAAAAGAAGGATGTTTATGTTCTCTGCAATAAAGGGGTGTCTTTCATATCTCTGTTTAGTGGTGGGTAATATATTGGCATGTGCCCCAGATGGGATTTGAACCTGTGACCCTATGGTCTTACAGGTACTGGCTCTGTCCACTGCACTACACTGTTGCCACAGAGATGGTGCAGTACCTGGGGATGATAAACCTGGCAGGATGGGGTCACACACCCTGCTCTGCACATTTTTACTGTGGGCTCCTTCACCCTGTCCGGTGACAAACATGCAAATACTACCCAGACATGACCACGGAAAAGGGGCGATAAAATATAACCAACACGGGCTACAGTGATTTTCATGAACAAACATGGGGGACACTCCCAGGACAGCTACAAAAGAGGGGAGTTTGTTTTTTGGAAGAGTCTCCGCTCCATACACCTTTCCATGGTTCATTCCTTTTTTTGGAGCTTTCCTGGGTGTGTTTTTTCTTTGTGCCCATTGCTAGCACTGTTCCCCAGCTGAATTATACTTTTTAAAATGTTTGTTGTGGTCATTTTCGCTTTTTATTTGCACTTTTGTTCTGTGCACATGTATCACACTGCTGACGTTTTACAGGTTTCCCCGGGTTTGCTGTACATTGCTGACGTAAATGGTTTCTCTTCCCTTTAAATGCTTTCTACCGCGAGTGTTTCACTCGCGGTAGTTTTTACATGGAAATTCGGCCCCGATACTGTGCGGGGAGCCTCTCCCCTCCCACTCTCCACCCATTGACCCCGTCCCTCCGCCCCTCCGGAGCCTTCCTCCGCCCTTCTTTAGCCGTTCCACGCCTCTATCGGACATTTGCGGGCCCGCACTTGTACGGTGCCCGTTAGTGTGCCGCGTACCTGTGCGGGGGTGACACGCACGTGTGCGGGGCGTTTAAACGCGTTTATTCGCGTTTCAGTGCCGCGTTTCCGTGCGCTATTTTGCGGCGCGCACATTTGCGGATTTTAGTAAACATCCCCCTAAATTGCTCAATCTGCAGATTGCTTCTATGCAGCCACTCATGGGCAGGAGTAGAGGTAGAAACAGAGGGAGAGGAGGTCATGTGAATCCTTAGCGAGGACGTGGACAGTCAAGAGGAATGCATGCTTGTTATACTTGTGGTGAGTGGGCATTTATAGCGTGACTGCCCCCAGAACCAGAATCTTGACGTCCAGAAAGCTGATTTCATTCCAGTGAAAGCTGAATTCACTCCCGTATATCAATGTTACTCTAGCCCAGAAGATTTTGGAGGAGATACGTTGGATGCATGACTATTGTTGAATAAATGGCAGGCAAATCTTGGATGCATGACTATTGCAGGCAAATCTTGGATGCATGACTATTGTTGAATAAATGGCAGGCAAATCTTGTAAACGCAGTGCTGAAGTAGTAGCTCCAGTATCAATAATAAACTTCAAATTAGATCCTTCCAGCTTAGCTTCTAACTCACCCCTTCGGGTGAGTTAGAAGCTAAGCTGGAAGGATCTAATTTGAAGTTTATTATTGATACTGGAGCTACTACTTCAGCACTGCGTTTACAAGATTTGCCTGCCATTTATTTATTTATTTAACAGTTTTTATATACCGTCTTTCTACAAGTCAAGACAGTTCACATGAAACATTATAATACAGTATATTACAACTGTTTACAAGGAACAAGGAAAACAATATAAGTAATATAACTAGGTAACAATTAACAATTAACAATATACTTGTAACAAGTAACAAGTAACAATTAACAATATATTTATCATGCTCAGCTAGCGCAAGCACCGATAGTGCACTGTGAAGGCATTGAGGGTAAAATAATTCCTCATCGTAAGCTTGAATTTTTACCTTTGCAAAGTGGAGAGACTGTGTATCCTAATAACTTTCTTGTGGGAGAAACTTTACCAGTAATTCTTTTAGGTCGGGACTGTTTAGCTTCACACCATGCTACTTTGTCTTGGATGACTGGAAAGTTGTTTTTCAGCTGTATTCTCTCTCTGAAGTGCCTTCTCCTGCAGATGCCAGCATCATTCATCCTGCTCTTGCAGAACTTCCTTCTACCCTGTGGATCTCTTTCCATTCCGCCTGTGAAGATCACTGTGAAACCTGGAGCCCATCTTCCCAGATTCAAGCAGTACCCGCTACCAGCATCTGCAATCGATGGAATTCGTCCTGTGATTGAAGATCTTCAGAAACAAGGTGTCATCTATTCTACAACTTCACCATGTAATACTCCAATTCTTCCTGTGCTAAAGGCTGATGGTAAGATTTATAAATTTGTGCAAGACCTGCGAGCAATAAATAATGTGAATTTGCCAATTTTTCCCTTGGTACCTAATCCACATGATATCTGGACAGAGATACCTCCAGGGACTACCTGGTTCACTGTTGTGGATTTGAGTTCTGCTTACTTTTCAGGGAGAATTAGCAAAGAAAAACAATTTTTATTTGCTTTCCAATTTGATAATAAACAATATACTTGAACCACTTTGTGCCAAGGGTACACCGATAGTCCTACGTATTTTGCGCAGGCCCTAAGAACTGCACTGCTTGATGTAAGGCTTGACCATTCCTCTTTAGTTCAGTATGTTGATGATTTGCTTTTATGTTCATCAAGTTATGAGACTTGTTTGTCAGGTTCCTTGTCTTTATTGTCTCATATTGCTGATTTAGGATTGAAAGTCAATTTGTCAAAACTGCAATTTGTATCTCAAAATGTTACTTTCCTGGGTGTTGCCCTAACACCATCTGGTCATGCAATTATCTCTGCTAGATTGAAACCTATTCTTTCATTGCCTTTCCCAGCAACACCATTATTACTGTGCAGATTCCTAGGTCTGTTAATCTTTTGTAAACAATGGCTAGCAAATTTCTCAGACCTTACTGCTCCGCTTTATGCTCCCATTGGGAAAGAAGGACCTGAAGGTCTCACTGTACCTACATTACCACAGTGGGATGCCTTTTTGAATATAAAGACACGCACTGCAAAATGCCCCATGTTTATCTTTGCCAGATTATTCACTGCCATTCAAACTGTATGTGGCTATTTCTGATTCCTCTGCTACCTGTGTGCTTTTGCAGGCTTTCCCGACTGGTCGCAAGCCAGTAGGCTATTTCTCAAAGCGATTTGATTCAGTGACTTTGGGACTCCCACCATGTCTACGTAGTTTGGTAGCAGTGGCATTTGCAATTGAAATTACTGATTTTCTAGTTTTACAGCACCCTCTTGAAGTATATGTATCACATTCAGTTTCCAGGTTATTTCACTTTACTAAGACTTAGCCTTTGTCCTCCACATGTTTGTTGACTCTGGAATTAACGATTTCTCAGCCTCATGTTACAGTATATACTACATCAATATGCAACCCTTCAACACTTCTAGCTCCATTGACAGATCTTGTGGAGGATGATGGGTCTCATGATTGTTTTCAAACCATTTTGCAGACCAAGAAGCATCTAACCATCTAACATGACTTTGTTTTCCCTTTCATCTCTCTTACAGCACTATCAAGATACTCCCTTTGAAACTCAGACTCTGTGGACTTCGTGAGGTGCGACCTGTGATGCACAGGGCTACTGGAAAAAGGATCATCTGCTCATTTGCCCTGACAGTCTATTGTTTCCACTTGCCGTGTTCCTGCATCATAAGCTTCACCTGTCAGCTGTGGCTATGAATCATGCCTTTTCGGTTCTCTATCACCCAAGTTTTTTTTTCTATGGCACAGGCTGTGTATGCAACTTTGTCTGCACTGTTTCAAGGCTGGCAGAGTAGGATCAGATTAGGGTCAGTTATAAGGGTTTCTGCCA
This sequence comes from Ichthyophis bannanicus, assembly GCA_033557465.1. Taxonomy (NCBI): domain Eukaryota; kingdom Metazoa; phylum Chordata; class Amphibia; order Gymnophiona; family Ichthyophiidae; genus Ichthyophis; species Ichthyophis bannanicus. The sequence goes on from CM066037.1 coordinate 351,838,447, forward strand.
CCCTTCCCAAACCTTCCAGACCCTTTTTGATTTTGCAGCTTGATTTTACAGACCTGTCCTGTGCCAGAGGGGGGAAATGGTATTTGTTAGTGATCACTTGTCTTTTCTCTGGATGGGTAGAAGCTTATCCCCTTACAAAGTAAGACTACTGGTGTCTCCATCAAATTACTGCTCACTCAGTTTATTTCTGTTTTGTTCTTTCTTCTGATCCGGGACCAGCCTTCGTTGCGAGTGTCTGGGAGGGTATTGAGCAATAGTTTGGTATTAAAAGACAACTGCACACTCCTTATCATCTGCAAAGCTCTGGCCAAGTGGAACGGATGAATAGGACACTCAAAGGTCACTTACGCACTCTGACACAGGATTGGGCTACAGATTGGACGGAGGCCTTCCTTTTGCCCTTATGACAGTGCATAATTCCCCCCCCCCCCAGCATGCTCGAGGAGGCCTCAAACCATATGAAATAGTTACTGGACATCCAGCTACTTCTCCACATGAATTGACAATAATCCCAGATCCTCAACTGTTGCGCAGCGATATCTTGACTTATTGCTCATGATTGCACTCAGTTTTGTCTGTTTCTCCTTTATTGCAGATGAATCCTCAGCAGACTACTCCTTCAGAGTTATTGCATCCAGAATTGAAGCCAGGAGATTGGGTCCAGATTAAGAACTTGCATCCAAAGACACTTTTGGCTCCCAAATTCCTAGGTCCGTTCCGTGTGCTCCTGGTGGGATACTCAGTTTGTAAAGTGGAAGGACAATCTCATTGGATACATCTTTCACAGTGTAAAGAGGCTCCTTCATAGGATCCAGAAGGTGGTTCCCTGCATCTGTGAATCAAAAGAGGTGTCTTCTGCTGTTGCAACGCAGAGACTCATTCAGACTTGGACAACAGTGATATTGCAGAAAAGACTATCATGATTAATTACTTTTTGAATAAACTAATTATGTAAGAGACCTTTTCCAGCATCTACACTGCTGATTAGGTTGATAAAATTAGTTTTTGGTTAGTTCTTTACTGATATATAAGCAATGACCTTTTGGCACTTAACCTCTACTTCGTGATGAGATTGGGAGTTGGGGGTGGTTATAGCTATAGTGTTTATTTTCATAGTACTAAGAAGGATAGTTGTGTTTTCATTTTTTTTTCAGAACATTTATTTTTGGAGTAATTAATAGTTTTAGATATTTAGAGGTCTGTTAAGAATGTTTCCTTATCTGGTCATAGTTGTGTTATGGCATATTATTGTTAATGAAGCAGTACTGCATTCAGAATCTTGGGAACATTATGGGGAACACCCAAATATTTTTGAGTCACATTTATACTCGGTCACAAAACACTTTAATCTGTCAGATTGTGCTGTTTGCCTTCCAACTGTGACAGCCACTCAGCATGGGTTTCTGCTATGAGCTAAGCCTAAAACCTTTCAAGAGTTTTGTGACATAGCTTTTAATCTAACCGCTGTACAATGGTCTCATACAACCACAGACCCTAGAGCAGTGGTTCTCAACCTTTTTTGTACCGTGACCCCTTTTACCATTGGTCAACTTGTGGTGACCCCCAATGATAAAATCAAATGCGTCTCTCTTCCTTTACCGTTAACGCATTGTCGCTGTAATCATTTGTTGAATTATTAATGTATTATAGGCCTTTGCAATATGTTTTTATTTATAAAATGTACATATTTAAACCACAATAATTAGTCACAATAACAAGTAACAATATTTGATTTCAAAATTATTATGATTTTGTAGTCAAATCACTAATATGAAATAAAATTATTTTTTCTACTTTTGTTGTCTGACCAATTTATTCTCTGATCATGCTGGTCCTGATCTGAGGCTTCTGCTTTCCTGTCTTCTCTTAGCTCTCTTTCTATGGTCTATGGTCCATCTGCCATTTCTTATCTCTTCTTTCATTTTCTTCACGTCTTTCCATCAGCCTATTTCCAGTCCCAGTAACCCCTCCCCAGTATCAGCCCCTTTCCAGTCCTCACTCCCAGTACCTTCCAATGTCAACTTGCATTCCCATGACTGCCACTGGTGTCCATTCCCTTCCAGTCCCCCTCCTTCCCCACTGACCAGTCCCTTCTAGTACAAATACCATGGCAGCCCCTCTCAGATCCACTCCCTTCCAGTTCCATTCTCCCATTCCCTCGTATCAGCCCATTTGTAGCCTTAGCCCCCAGTTTTCTTCCAGGGCCAGCAGCTCTATCCTCCCCTCCACACAATCAGCCCATTCCCAGTCAAAGCCCCCCAATCAGCTCACTTCTAGTTCTAATCCCCCCTCAACCCCATTACCAGTGCTAGCCTCCCCTAATCAGCCCAATACCAGTCCTACCCCCCATCAGCTCATTACCAGTCCTAGCCTCCACTAATCAGCTCATTTCCAGTCATAGCCTCCCCCGATCAGCTCATTTCCAATGCTAGCCTCCCATCAGTCCATTACCAGTCCTAACCCACCCCATCAGCCCATTACCAGTCCTAGCCTTCCCTAATCAGCTCATTTCCAGTGCTAGTTCCCCACCCCCCTCAACCCCATTACCAGTGCTAGGCTCTCATAATCAGCCCATTACCAGTTCTACCCCCCTATCAGCCCATTACCAGTCCCAACCCCCCCTTGATCAGTCCATTCCCAGTCCTAGCCTTCCCTAATCAACCCATTACCAGTCCTAGCCCCCCCCCATCTGCCCATTACCAGGGCTAGCTCCCCATCAGCCCATTATAATCCTAGCCCGCACTGTCTCTTGCCTCTGTCCAGCATTTATCCCGTCTGTCCAGTATGTCCCCTTGTCTCTCCGCTTTGTCCATGCCAGCCCCACTCCTTCCATCCATCCATATCAGCCCCCTCCCTCCATCCCTCCATGTCAGCCCCCATCCCCCCTCCCTCCATCCATCCATCCATATCAGCTCCCTCCCTCCCTCGATGTCAGCCCCCCTCTGTCCATGTCAGCCCCCCTCTGTCCATGTCTGTCCCCCTCCATCCATCTATCCATATCAGCTCCCTCCCTCCATGTCAGCCCCTCCTCCCTCCATGTCAGCCCCCCTCTGTCCATGTCAGCCCCCCTCCCTCCATCCATCCATATCAGCCCCCCCCCCAATCGATGTCAGCCGTGTTGCAGGTTCCCTGCCCCCTCATCACCTCTCCCCATGTCTGCCTCCCTTCTAATGCAGCCGCGGCTCCCTGCCTCTTAGGGAACCGCGGCTGTGCCTGTAAAATCGTTGCGGAGCCTCCCTGTCTCTCGACTGGCTCCGTGCAGCATTGTCCCGCCTCCAAAGGAAGTTCTCCCAATTGACCGCTTTGACCCGGTGAAAAGCGGGATATAAATACAGCTAAATAAATACAGCTAAATAAATAGGAGGCAGTGTACTATTGTGGCGCGGGAACTGGTTAAAAGATAGAAAGCAGAGGGTAGGGCTAAATGGCCAATTTTCCCAGTGGAAAAAGGTGACTAGTGGAGTACCCCAGGGATCTGTACTGGGTCCGCTACTTTTTAACATATTCATAAATGACCTGGAAAAGGGAATAACGAGTGAGGTTATCAAATTTGCAGACGACACAAAACTGTTTAAAGTTGTTAAAACCCAAGAGGACTGTGGAAAACTGCAGGAGGATCTGGATAAATTGGAAGACTGGGCATCCAAATGGCAGATGAAATTTAATGTGGACAAGTGCAAAGTTATGCACCTAGGAAAGAACAACCCACACTATGGTTACACAATGCAAGGTTCCACATTGGGAACCACCACCCAGGAAAAAGATTTAGGAGTCATCGTGGATAACATGTTAAAACCCTCCGCCCAGTGTGCAGCGGCGCCAAGAAAGCAAATAGAATGCAAGGTATCATAAGGAAAGGAATGGAAAATAAAACAAAGGATATTATAATGCCTCTGTATCGTTCCATGGTACGACCGCACCTTGAATATTGTGTGCAATTCTGGTCACCGTATCTTAAAAAGGATATAGCGTTATTAGAAAAGGTACAGAAAAGAGCCACCAAAATGGTAAAGGGGATGGAAGACTACTCCTATGAAGAGAGGCTACAAAGGTTAGGGCTCTTCAACCTGGAAAAGAGACGGCTGAGGAGAGATATGATAGAGGTCTATAAATTAATGAATGGAGTGGAACGGGTAAACGTAGATCAATTGTTTACACTATCAGAATATAGAAAGCTAGGGGACATGCAATGAAGCTACATTGTCAGCAATGTACAGCAAAGGCAGGGAAACCAAGAAAAGTGATAGTAGTGATACATGTGCAGCAATAGCATAGTGCCCAAGTACGAAAGGGCACTACGGTGAGGCTGCAAATTTGGTACAGGGGGCTGCAGGCGGGACATGCATTAGGGCAGCTGGGGCACAGGGTGGACTAGGCAGATGCCTAGGTGGCACATAGGCACGCAGAAACTGCAAATCAGCAAGCCAGCAACTGACCAAGGTGAAACATGCCCACGAGTGTGTGTCCCACAGTGTCCCAGGAGACAGTACCCAGCAGGTACTCCAAAGGGCACATAACATTGACAGGCGGTGCCGGGGGGAAGCGTGCATGTCTATGTAGGCAACCCTACCCAAGACCCACACCATAGGCAGTCGCCTACCTGCACACTGGATGAGCTGGGATTGCGCACCACCAGCACCACCGGTAGAAGAGCATATCAGCATGGTGGCAGAGGGGTGCTGGCAGTGGAGGGGGCACTGGTATCTGCCCACAGCAGACCAAGGCCAAGCCCTATTTAGGTGGGTGGTGTGCAGTCCAACAGACAAGGTCTGTCTGACGAACAGTAATGGTATCCCCAGGGAAGGGACTACCTCTGTGGCAACAGTTTGGTGCAGTACAGTCAGTGTGTACAGGGGCAGAAGGTCACAGGTTCAATTCCAAGCTGTGGCTCCTGCAGATCATGTCCCTATATTTTACCCTACACAGCACATACACAATAATAATGTTCACTCCCCAGAGCAGATGTTGGCAAACCCAATGCCGGAGGGCCAAACACCATTCAGGTTGTCAGGCTGTCCCTAATAAATATGCATGAGATGCATTTGAAGGCACTGCCCCCATTGTATGCAAATGTACCTCATGCATATTCAGTAGGGACATCCTGACAACCTGAATCCTGTCTGAACCACCAGGACTGGATTTGTGAACCTCTGCCCCAGAGCATTGGCCAACAGGGGCACAAACATCCATACACACAGGCTCCACCATCCAAAGGCTAATGAAAAGGCAGGCTGTTGTGCCCTGCACGGAGCGGCAGCTCCCACTACTAGCACCTGCATACCTTAGCAATGCTGTCATAAACATGGAAACACGTTCCATATACATCAAAAGGTAGCTAGAACCAATGTCAGATAGCAAATCATAACTGAAACACATCTTTCTAAAAGAGAGCCATCATAGCAACCTTTCTGATTTATATGGTGTGTGTCCCCTCATCAATTTCTGACAGTGTTTACCACCCTGGAGAGTGATCCTAACAGTACTGAGTATCTTACCAATGCCTTCACTAAGCCCATGACTGGTGTTGCGGCCAGGGCTGCCAACCACTGCTATCTTTGCACAATGCTCAAATAGGTGTGGTAAGCTGTGTATGTTTATCCAGTGTTTTGTGGCTGCCCACACCCCACTGCGCCCCCAATGCTTGCAGTGGTTCCACACTGTTAGCCTTCCAATGTGCATAATGATGAGCAAGGTATTGTGGGTATGGCTCCTACAGGGCGGTTTATCCAGGATGCATCTGCATAGGGCATAGGGCAATGGCTGGGATATTGTAGTGGGCAAACGCCATCTGCACGGACAGGGTGGCCACAGCAAGTCAGACTGTGAGGGCACTCTCACTCTCACTGAGCAGTGACCATGGCATGTCTAGCCTCCCACATAGTGCCATACAGTGTTCTCAATAGTGATATTAGTGAGTTCCCAATTCTGGGGCCCAATCACTGATATACCTGCTTGGTGTTGGTGCTAATATCCCACATCTGGGTGCACATAGTTCCTCTGGGAACATGCACTGTCTGCAGTTAGCATGTGTATGGCTGCAACACCTTGCAGGGTGCAGCAGGTACAGACTGACTGTGGCCTCTGCTGATTAATGCCAGATCATGGTGGGGGGCAGCTAAGCTGATCAGGCCTATTACCTATCTGCCAGTGGTCCTGTCACAGGTACGAACCTGCATCAACTGACAGGTTGCCAAAAGGATGGTGGTTGCTGGTCTCACAGCCAGTCATCATGTTGCACTACTGCCCCTGTTGGAGATGTTCAGAGTGTGGTTCTGTTGGGGGCAGATCATGTTCCCCCACCCTGACCCACAGAGGGTGCTTTGCTATGTACATCATCATCATGTGAGGCCACACACACCCCTGCCCCACAAACAAGTGACCATGGCAAGTACACTGGCTATGCACCAGTTTGGTTGCATCATGGTCCACAAGGGGCAGACATGACTGGCAAATACAAACGGAAACAAATACAAACGGAAATAGGACAAATACAGGCGTCTCTGTAAATACCTGTCACACACCAGCACTGATGGAGACCTGCAGCAAAGCCTACTGCAGCCAACTCGGGTACTGTGGACCTGGTGCTGCACACCCCACCTCACACTCAGTGATCACAGAACACGCACAATGGCATGGCCTGTAGGTGGTCAGTGGCAATAACACGCACAGTCACTCCCCCCTACCAAGCTGACGTGCTGTAGAGGTGCATACCCCATCTGGTAAGCTGATGTAGACTGGTGTTCTGAATGTGAATTGCATTATGGGTACTGTTGTTTCTATCCTATCCTGGTTACCACTGCAGATAGTATGTCCGGTGACCTGCACTCTTTGTGTGGCCAGCCATTGGTCTGAAAAACCCCATATTGATGTAGTACAGTGGTTAATACATCATGGGTTCAATCCCTCAGTGAGTTTCCTTTAGTAAGATTGTTTGTGGCAAATCCCTTTTATGCCTGTGACAGTCACACATATGCTGTAAAACATTCTTCCAGAAAAAAACACCCTCACCACATGCCCTGGAAACTGCCTTAGCTGTGGGTTTCCCCTATCCCAGTAAGCACAGCAGAATGTTTGTGCGTTGACGTGTAGTTGTTGTGTAGCCAGCCATAGCTATGATTATGGCCACAGAGGCAGAGAACACTAGTTAATACAATGATGTCACAGCTAGTGGTCATGGGTTGGAATCCCCAGTGCTCCAACATCAGGAAGAGTGTCTGCGGTAGGCCACCTTTTCATGGCTGTAACAGTTAGACACATCTCTGTAGTCTGTGGTTAACGCAAAATACACACTCACCCTAGTCCTGTATACTACGGTGGTGCTGAGCATGGGCCGGCAGAAGGCGCGTCACAAGGCCCCGCAAGCTAGGGCACCATATGATGCGTCTGATGCCCAAATGGCAGAAAGCCTGCCCTGCCATAACGTAAATAGCTAGTCAACAATTAAAGTAATGAAATGGGGGCGTGGTTGCGAGATCGGGTGTATGGGGACTATAAAAAGAGGCTCATACTGTTCGCGTCGCATATCACTGTGCTGCTACGAATACTTTGCTGTGTACCGGGCGTGATAATGCCACGTGCGCTGCATGCTGAGGTAGCGCGAGATAGCACGTGTACGTGCGCACCATGGCGCATGCGTGTACGTGCACGCCACGGCGCATGCGTGACGTGCGTCAGTAAGCTAGGCTCAACACAAAAAATGGACAGCAGATCCAGGAAGCCTGCCTTCACAACCAGGGAGCTGAGGGTGTTGGTGAAGCTTCTGTGCACAAGGCAGAGGTGCCTTTTTCCAGGATCCTCGAAGCGCCAGGACCTTGGAAAGGTGAAAAGGGCATGGGTGCGCCTCACCAGGTGCTACAATAGAATAGCGGACTACCTACGTGAAGTAAGTGTATGGCGCCAAGTCACACAATGGCAGTTCTGCAATACAATATACAGCAATCATCACATATACATGCAGAACATGGTAGAAATACCAGTCTGTGGGCCAACCTGTGGCCAATGTAGATGCGTATGGTGTTGATTGCACGTCTGCCCTATTCACAGAAGCCCCTCAGACATGATTACACAGGTCTATTATACATCCTGGTGTTATGGTACCTGCTTGTGTTGCAGTTTCAAATGTCTGCCCTATCCCCAGGAGGCCTTAGACCTGATTACTCGGGTCATATAAGAACATAAGATATGCCATACTGGGTCAGACCAAGGTCCATCAAGCCCAGTATTCTGTTTCCAACAGTGGCCAATCTAGGTCATATGTACCTAGCAGTTTCCCCAAGAGACACAAGTTCCACAATGCTTGTACTGGGTCAAGCATTGATATCTTCGGTCACTTCTTAATAATGGTTTATGGACCTTTCCTCCAGGAACTTGTCCAAACCTTTTTTAAACCCAGCTACACTAACAGCCTTTACTACATCCTCCGGTAACAAATTCCAGAGTTTGATTACACGTTGAGTGAAAAAATATTTTCTTTTATTAGTCTTAAATAGTTTACCCTGTAGCTTCATTGCATGTCCCCTAGTCTTTCTATATTCTGATAACGTAAACAATCGATCTACGTTTACCTGTTCCACTCCGTTCATTAATTTATAGACTTCTATCATATCTCCCCTCAGCCGTCTCTTTTCCAGGTTAAAGAGCCCTAACCTTTTTAGCCTTTCTTCATAGGAGTATCCTTCCATCCCCTTTACCATTTTGGTGGTTCTTCTCTGAACCTTTTCTAAAATCGCTATATCCTTTTTAAGATACGGCGACCAGAATTGCACACAATATTCAAGGTGCGGTCTCACCATGGAACGATATAGAGGCATTATAATTTCTTTTGTTTTATTTTCCATTCCTTTCCATATCATACCTAGCATTCTATTTGCTCTCTTGGCCGCCACTGCACACTGGGCCGAGGGTTTTAACATGGTATCCACAATGACGCCTAAATCTTTTTCCTGGGTGGTGGTTCCTAATGTGGAACCTTGCATCGTGTAACCATAGTTTGGGTTGTTCTTCCCTAGGTGCATAACCTTGCACTTGTCCACATTAAATTTCATTTGCCATTTTGATGCCCAGTCTTCCAATTTATCAAGATCCTCTTGCAATTTTTCACAATCCTCTTGGGTTTTAACAACTTTAAATAGCTTTGTGTCATCTGCAAATTTGATAACCTCACTCGTTATTCCACTTTCCAGGTCATTTATGAATATTTCAAAAAGCAGCGGACCCAGAACAGATCCCTGGGGTACACCACTATTCACCTTTCTCCATTGGGAAAATTGGCCATTTAGCCCTACCCTCTGCTTTCTATCTTTTAACCAGTTCCTGATCCACAATAGTACACTGCCTCCTATCCCATGACTCTTTAGTTTTGCCAAAAGTCTCTGATGAGGGACCTTGTCAAAGGCTTTCTGAAAGTCCAGATACACAATATCAACCGACTCACCTTTGTTCACTTGTTTATTCACTCCTTCAAAAAAACATAACAGATTAGTAAGACAAGATCTTCCTTGTCTAAAGCCATGTTGGCTGTCTCCCAATAGGTTGTGACTATCTACATGCTGAGTAATTTTATTCTTTATGATGGTTTCTACCATTTTTCCTGATATTGACGTCAGGCTCAGCGGTCTGTAGTTTCCTGGATCACCCCTGGAACCCTTTTTAAAAATTGGTGTTACATTGGCAATCCTCCAATCTTCAGGTATTAGAAATGATTTGAATGATAGTTCACGGATTACTGATAGCAGGTCTGCAATCTCATATTTCAGTTCTTTCAACACCCTTGGATGTATACCATCTGGCCCAGGTGATTTGCTACTCTTCAGTTTATCTAATAATTGTAAGACATCTTCCCGATGTATCGATATTTCCTTCAATTCTTCCGCACCTTTAAATACCACTTCAGTCATGGGTAACATCCCTTTATCTTCCTCAGTAAAGACCAAAGCAAAGAATTCATTCAGTCTCTCCGCTATCGCCTTGTCGCCTCTTAGTGCTCCTTTAACCCCTTTATCATCTAATGGACCAACTGACTCTCTCACAGGTTTTTTGCTACGAATGTACTTGAAAAGGTCTTTATTTTGCGTTTTTGCTTCCGCAGGAATCTTCTTCTCAAATTCTCTCTTTGCCTGCCTTATCAATGCCTTGCATTTGACTTGCCAGTGCTTGTGCTGTTTCCAGGTTTCGTCGTTTGGCTCTTTTTTCCATTTCCTGAAAGATGCTTTTTTGGCAACAACAGCCTCTCTGACCTCACCTTTAAACCATGCTGGCAGTTTTTTGGACTTCCTTCCACTTTTCTTAAAGCGTGGAATACAACTGGTCTGGGCTTCCAAGATAGTATTTTTCAACAACACCCAAGCTTGATGTACGTCTTTAACCTTTGGAACTGCTCCTTTTAGTTTTTTCTTAACAGTTTTCCTCATTTTATCATAGTCTCCCTTTCGAAAGTTAAAAGGTAGTACTGTGGATTTCCTTACTATCCCTCCTCCACTAATTAAATCAAAGGCGATCATGCTATGATCACTATTGCCAAGTGGCCCCAACACCCTTATCTCTTGAACTAGATCTGGTGTTCCACTAAGGACTAGGTCTAATATGGCTTCCCCTCTGGTTGGTTCATGAACCAGCTGCTCCAAGAAGCAGTCATTTATTTCATCTAGGAACTTTATCTCCCTAGCATGTCCTGCTGTGACACTGACCCAGTCGATACCGGGGTAATTGAAATCACCCATTATTATTACTGCGCTGTAACCTTTGTTAGCTTCCTTGATTTCTTTGAGCATTTCATCATCCATTTGGTCATTCTGGCCAGGTGCTCGATAGTATACCCCCAATTCCCCCTTTTATATGGAATTTCAATCCATATAGATTCTACAGCAGATTTTGTTTCCTGCAAAACTTTAATCCTTTCTGAGTCAATGCCCTCTCTATTTATACATCCTGGTGTCATGGTACTTGCTTCTGTTGCAGTTGCACAAATCTGCCCTATCCCCAGGAGGCCCTAGACCTGAATACAGAGGTCTATTATATATCCTGGTGTCATGGTATCTGCTTCTGTTGCAGTTGCACAGATCTGCCCTATCCCCAGGAGGCCCTAAACCTGGTTTCAGAGGTCTATTATACATCATGGTGTTATGGTACCTGCTTCTGTTGCAGTTACACAGATCTGCCCTATCCCCAGGAGGCCTTAGACCTGATTACACGGGTCTATTATACATCCTGGTGTTATGGTACCTGCTTCTGTTGCAGTTGCACAGATCTTCCCTATCCCCAGGAGGCCGTAGACCTGATTACAAAGGTCTGGCATACATCCTGGTGGTATGGTAGTTGTTCCTGTTGATGTGTTTAATTCCACCCTATCCCCAGGAGGCCTTAGACCTCATTACAGAGGTCTATTATACATCCTGGTGTTATGGTACCTGCTTCTGTTGCAGTTGCACAGATCTGCTCTATCCCCAGGAGGCCCTAGACCTGAGTACAGAGGTCTATTATGCATCCTGGTGTTATGGTACCTGCTTCTGTTGCAGTTGCACAGATCTGCCCTACCTCCAGGTGGCCCTAGCCCTGCTGACAGAGCTCTATTATACTCCCTGGTGATATGGTAGCTGCTTGTATTGCAGTTTCACAGATCTACCCTATATCTAGGAGGCCCTAGACCTGAGTACAGAGCTCTATTATCCATCCTGTTGTTATGGAAGTGGCTCCTGTTGATGTGTTAAGGTCCATCCAGTCCCCGCGAGCCGTAAGAACACATCACACATGTTTGTTAAAGATATCATGGTGTCATGGTAGGTGCTTCTGCTGATGTGTGTAGGTCAGGCAAACACACAGGTGTGTGCCGGACCACACAGAGAGCTAGGAAACACTTCCCCTGGAGATCAGCATGCCTACCCCACACATGGCATGGTGCTGCCATGTCATGAAAGGAGAGTATAGGAACAGCGTATGGGGTGTCTGGGGGGTAGCACACAGGACACGTAGGTGGCACCCCACACATGGTCAGACCCACATCCACACATGCAGGCAGTGCAGGCAACAGGTATTAGCGGCCCCACTGGCCAGAGCAGCAGCAGCACCCCCTGCTGCCCGCAGCGATGTGTGATATGCGTAGGGCATCCACCAGAGATATCTGGTCCCTAATGTTCCAAAACATTGCATTCTCCCCCAGGTGGAGAACCTACGGAAGAAGGGATGAGAGTTGCGGCTGCACTGCCCGGATGTCTTTGCCTGCCTCCAACAGAGGGCGCTGCAGCAAAGCGAAGGTGAGTGTGGCAGCCCCTGCAGCGCGCTACAGCATGTCCCAGTGGCCCAACAGCCTGTGGGAGGATATACAATGTTTCTGTGTTGTGGCAAACGCATGATGGTGTGCTAATGATTGTTTTCCCCCATAGAGGATGTTGAAGCTGGCGAGGGACCATCCTCATCAGGGCCCCCCACAACAAGCCCCACAGCTATGCTGCAGACGGCGGAAGTGGAGGAGGAGGAGGAGGCAAGGGAGAAAGAAGATGCAGAGAACCCGGAGGGGGCGGAGGATGGGATGGTGTGGGAGGGAGGGGAGGGTGAGGGTTTGTCTGATGTGGGGGGGGGGGGAGGAGGAGGAGGAGGGGGAAGAGGAGGAGAGCGGGGAGGGGGTCGAGGGTGAGGGTGTTTGGGAGGTGTCAAGGGGGGAGGAATGGGGTGTGGAGTGGGGGAGGGTAGCCCTGTGGGTGAGAGGAGCGACAGGATGGCACAGGGCACTGTGGGTCCCTGCCAGCTGTCGCATGTGTGCAGCGATGGTGTCTGTCTGGGTGTAGCTATACCACCCATTGCCACAGACAGGGCCCATGCACATGCCACCACACAAACACCGAGCACATGGTGTGGATGTGGTGGAAGGTGCATCCGGGACCTGTCTGTGGCAATGGTTAGCGTGCTGCAATGCCAGCGGGCCCAGGAACGTACCATCCGGTGGTTGGCAGGTGCCATTCAGTGGATGGCTGCGGAGATGCACATGCAGCATGCGGCTCGTATGGCCAGTGCATCTCCACAGCAATCCCCTGATGGGTGGCCCTGGAGTGTGTGAGGGCCACAGTACCGCTTCACACACATGCCCTGTGCTGTCCTGTTACCCGGGACCCAACATGTGGGCATTTATATATAGGCCACTATGTACATATCTGGTGAAATATAGTTTTGTTAATACATCACAATGGTCATGTGTCTCTCTTACAGACAGACTGTTGACGTGAGCATGAGACATGTGTGTATGTGTGGTAGACCTAGGTATGGGAGGAAGAAGATGCAGACAACCCGGAGGGGGCGGAAGATGGGATGTTGTGGGAGGGAGGTGAGGGTTTGTCTGATGTGGGGGGGGGGGGAAATACATACATACATGGAATATGTCAACCATCAGGTATGGGTGATGGTGATATGGGCAGGCATATGTGTCCCCTGTTGCCCCTGTGATGTACCCATGTGCTGTGGGATTCAGCAGCCATGGACACATGCATGGTAGCTGTGATGTGCAGGCCACATATCTAATGCATCATAAACTGTAGAGGATGAGGGGAATAGCTAGCAGTAGGTATGAGACAGGAAGGTGGGAACGGACTGCCAAACTCATGGGAGAGACAGGGTGGTAGCTGGTGAAGCTCTGACAAGTGGATGGTGTTCTGGAGGAGGGGGAGCGGCTCTCACAAAGTGCTGGTGGAGAGTAAATGACTGACTGTAGCTAGGTACCCTTGCCTGACCTGTGTGTCCCCCAGGCATCTGTGGCTATTAGGTCACGTAGACCTTGGTGTGGGTCAGAGAGAAGGGCAGACATATAGACAGCCTACTGGGGAGGATATGCTTTGTGAGAGAGTAGACAACCCTCACAAATATACTCCAGGTAGACGGGGTTCTGAGGGTAGCTCCACCCTCATACGTATAACTGTGCACAAATGGCACAGTGCAGGGCACATAAGGCATGGCAGAACCGATGTGTGGTGAATGGTGTTAGTGCAGCGCCCTCCACGCCCCGTGGCTTTCCTACAGGAACTCTCCAGATCAACCAAACGTAAGGATTTAAGGATTTGTTTTATTATATTAAATTGTTAGCTCTCTGACTGGGAGCTCTTAAAAGGTTTTTTTGTACATTTTTAAAGCAAGGTTACTTTCTTTTTGGTGCTTTAGTGGGACTTTCCTTGAGCACAGTAGGTAGTTGAACTCCAGTAACCTCTTCAGCTTTGGGAACTGCTAACACCTAATCAGGAGTTAGTGGGCCTGATTACCTGAGAGCAGCTGAGGGCCTGCATAAAAGGCTCCAGTGCCCTGCCCTGTTCAGGCTTTCCTACAGGAGCTCTCCAGATCAACCAACAGTAAGGATTTAAGGGTTGTTTTATTATATTAAATTGTTAGCTCTCTGACTGGGAGCTCTTAAAAGGGTTTTTTGTACATTTTTAAAGCAAGGTTACTTTCTTTTTGGTGCCTTAGTGGGACTTTCCTTGAGCACAGTAGGTGGTTGAACTCCAGTAACCTCTTCAGCTTTGGGAACTACTAACACCTAATCAGGAGTTAGTGGGCCTGATTACCTGAGAGCAGCTGAGGGCCTGCATAAAAGGCTCCAATGCCGTGCCCTGTTCAGGCTTTCCTACAGGAGCTCTCCAGATCAACCAACAGTAAGGATTTAAGGGTTTGTTTTATTATATTAAATTGTTAGCTCTCTGACTGGGAGCTCTTAAAAGGTTTTTTTGTACATTTTTAAAGCAAGGTTACTTTCTTTTTGGTGCTTTAGTGGGACTTTCCTTGAGCACAGTAGGTGGTTGAACTCCAGTAACCTCTTCAGCTTTGGGAACTGCTAACACCTAATCAGGAGTTAGTGGGCCTGATTACCTGAGAGCATCTGAGGGCCTGCATAAAAGGCTTCAGTGCTCAGCCCTGTTCAGGCTTTCCAACAGGAGCTCTCCAGATAAACCAACAGTAAGGATTTAAGGGTTTGTTTTATTATATTAATTGCTAGCTTTCTGACTGGGAGCTCTTAAAAGGGTTTTTTGTACATTTTAAAGCAAGGTAACTTTCTTTTTGGTGCTTTAGTGGGACTTTCCTTGAGCACAGTAGGTGGTTGAACTCCAGTAACCTCCTCAGCTTTGGGAACTGCTAACACCTAATCAGGAGTTAGTTCCCTCCCTACCCACCCCGACTCCCACCCACCCCTAGCGAGTAGTCTTGCTTTATAGGGCACCTCCCCATTTGACAAAGCACAGAGAATTGGACCAGCACATTTTGAATATAATTAAGGAGATTTAACTGCTTTTTCTCTGAAAGGACAGCTGGGAAACCGGCTGGTACTTGGTAGATCTCTCTCTTTTGCTTTAACAGATACCTAAGCTCCACGAACAGAACAATGGCTGGGAAAAATCGTATCGCTAAAGCTGTTGCCCCCATTACAGCTTCTGCCTCGGTCCAGACAGAGGTCCTAATGCCAGTTGAAGGACCAGTTCCATGTGCAGGGTGCCTACATGCTGAAGCTCTGAGGAAACAAGTGGAGGAACTCAGAGAGGAGGTGGCGAGGCTGAGGAGCATTCAAGACAGTGAGAAGTACATTGATGAGATGCTTCTTGCAGCAACCAAGCTCTCCAGCAGAGGAGAAGATT
Organism: Ichthyophis bannanicus; assembly: GCA_033557465.1. Classification (NCBI taxonomy): domain Eukaryota; kingdom Metazoa; phylum Chordata; class Amphibia; order Gymnophiona; family Ichthyophiidae; genus Ichthyophis; species Ichthyophis bannanicus. The sequence continues at coordinate 351,854,046 of CM066037.1, forward strand.
GGTGCCAACAGAATGTCGATGCTTGGACACAAGTCACCAGGGCCTGCAAAATCACCAATCCAACTTCTCCAGCCCTTGAATTGAAGAACCATTATGCAGCCCTGGAAGTGGAGGAGGTGAAAGCATCCCTGGAAAGGGAAGAACCAGAGCTCAAGTACCCCAAAGTTGCAGAATCAGTGACCACAAGGAAACGAAGGGTAGTGGTGGTTGGAGACTCTCTTCTGAGTGGTTCAGAGGCGTCCATTTGCCGACCAGACTTGATGTCCAGAGAAGTATGCTGTCTGCCTGGTGCCAAAATCCAAGATGTTACGGAGAGTTTGCCGAGACTCATCAAGCCCACTGACTATTACCCAATGTTGCTAATCCATGTTGGAACAAATGATACTGCCAGGTATACCTCGGAACGTATCAAAAGTGACTTCATGGCTCTGGGATAGAGGGTGAAGCAGTTAGGTGCACAGGTGGTGTTCTCTTCAATCCTCCCTGTTGAGGGTAAATGCCAAGGCAGAGAGGCTCGCATCCTGGAGATGAATGCATGGCTGCGTGGATGGTGTCATCGAGAGCGTTTTGGTTTCCTAGACCATGGGATGCTGTTCCAAGGGTTGCAGAGCAGAGATGGCATCCATCTGTCCAAGAAAGGTCAACGCATCTTCAGTAATAGACTGGCTAATCTACTAAAGAGGGCTTTAAACTAGATTCATTGGGGATGGGTGAAGAAAGCCCCCAGGTAAGTGAAAGCCCCCAGGTAGGTGATACATTAAATAACTTTATGGAAATGGGTAACAGGGGTAACATATGGAAAGCAGTGTGTATAAATGCTCGTAGCATGGGAAAAAAGATCCCTGATGTTGAAGCTTTGGTGGGAGTGGCTGACTTGGATTTAGTGGCAGTTACAGAAACATGGTTCACAGAAAACCATGATTGGGATGTAACTATACCTGGCTATACTTTATTCAGAAAGGACAGGGTAGGAAGTAGGTGAGGAGGAGTGGCACTATATGTAAAAACTACTATTAAAGCTTTGGAATTACAGAGCTTAAAAGGGAGAGGGGAGGCATTGTGGGTTAAACTAGAAAGAGGGAAAGAGAAATCTATTTACATTGGTGTGATATACAGACCTCCCTCACAAGAGGAAGAAGTGGACAGAGAGTTAATTGAAGACATGTGCAGCATTGCTAGGAAAGGGGAAGTGCTACTGATAGGAGATTTCAATATGCCAGATGTTGATTGGCACATTCCTGCTGCAGTATCATCTAGAAGTAAGGAGATCCTGGATTCTCTACAGGGAGAACTATTCAGGCAATTGGTAACAGACCCCACACGTGACGGGGCCATACTGGACTTGGTGCTTACCAATGGTGAAAGTCTTTCTGATGTTGTAGTGGGAGATCATTTTGCATCCAGTGATCACCAGATGGTGTGGTTCAGTATTAGGACTAGGGCTGTTAGAATCCATTCAAAGGCGAGGATCTTAGACTTTAGGAAGATTAACTTTGCGAAGATGGGCCAATATCTCAGGGAGTCGTTTGTTGGATAGGAACAGCTGAGGGATGTAGAAAAACAGTGGGAAAAACTGAAAGGGGATATTTTAAGGGCAACCAACCTTTTTGTTAAAATGGTAAATAAAGGTAAAAGGAAAAGGAGACCACTATGGTTTTCGAAAGAAGTAGCTGAAAAAGTGAAGAAAAAGAGGGAGGCCTTCATGAAATACAAGAGATCACAGAGAGAGGAAGACAGGCATCTGTATTTGGAAAAACTTAGAGAAGCTAGCAAAGTAGTCAAGAAGGCAAAGATTCAAAAGGAGGAAGAAATAGCCAATGCAATAAAATGGGGGGAATAAGACATTTTTCAGATATATTAGTGAGAAGAGGAAGGGCAAGAGTGGTATTGTCAGACTCAAGGGTGCAGTGTAGAAGCTGATAAGGATAAAGCGGAATTGCTTAACAAATATTTTTGTTCTGTGTTCACAGATGAAGAACCAGGAGCAGGACCTCAGAAAACACCCACAAATAGGAACAGAAGCAAAGGACATCTTGAACAATTTTCAAAAGACTGTGTTCGTGAGAAACTATCTCAACTTAAAGTAGACAAAGCGATGGGACTGGATGGGATACACCCGAGAATACTGAGGGAACTTGGGGACGTTCTAGCAGCTCCACTGACTGACCTTTTCAATGCCTCGTTGGAGTCGGGAGTGGTGCCAAAGGACTGGAGAGAGGCTCATGTGGTGCCTTTACACAAAAGCGGAAGTAAGGATGTGGTTGAAAACTACAGGCCGGTTAGTTTAACTTCGGTGGTGAGTAAATTATTGGAAACACTGCTGAAAGAGAAAATAGTGATGTTTCTGGAGTCCAGCGGATTACAGGATCCGAGGCAGCATGGATTCACCAGAGGCAGGTCTTGTCAGACAAATCTGATTGATTTCTTTGACTGGGTGACCAGGGAGTTGGACCGAGGGAGAGCCCTAGATGTGGTGTATTTAGATTTCAGTAAAGCCTTTGACACTGTTCCTCACAGGCGACTTATAAACAAACTGAGCACCCTAGGGATGGAGCCTAAAGTTACTGCTTGGGTTAGAAATTGGTTGGGTGGGAGGGGACAAAGAGTTCAAGTAAATGGAGCTCACTCTGAGGAGAAGGATGTTACCAGTGGTGTACTCCAGGGATCTGTCCTTGGTCTGATTCTTTTTAACATCTTTGTTAGTGATATAGCAGAAGGGCTTTCAGGTAAAGTTTGCCTCTTTGTGGATGATACCAAAATCTGCAATAGAGTAGACACCCAGGAAGGGGTAGATTACATGAGGAGGGATCTTGCTAAGCTTGAAGAATGGTCTAGAATTTGGCAGCTGGGATCCAAATACCTAATTGGATTGTAGGAGATCTCAACCTACCATCCTTGCATGCAACTCAAGCAACTGCATTCCTAGAAGCTCTAGATAGCCTAGGATACACGCAAATGGTGCAAGAATCTACCCACGAGAGAGGCAATATCCTTGACCTCATATTCGCGCCACAGCTAACTTTGGAGCAACCACAAAACATCGTACAATCGATAACTGCAGTCCCATGGACCTACCACAAACTCATCACCTTCCAGATGCCTGCCATTAACTGTTCACGCAGGACAAAAACGGATAAAAGCGGGCCTGCTAATTCAGCCACCAGATGTTTTCACCCACTTAACAGAGAAGGCATCCTCGCCGAAATGAGCACACTCTTTGATGACACCTCATTAAACCTAGATGGGTTGATCTCTTCCTGGAACAGTAAACTCAGTACAATCGCTATCTGCCCCCCAAGGAACAAGAACCCAAAGAAGAGAGCAACAGCCCCATGGTTCACAGCAGATTTAAAAACCTCACTAACTCTTTTAAGAAGGCTAGAAAAACGTTGGAGAAAGTCACGCACCAGCAGTGACCAATCAGCCTACATCCAACACCTGACGGAACATCGAAAAGCCATCGCAGATAAAATCAGACAACACCACACAGATACCCTGAAACGCTCATTGAATAAGCCTCACGACTTGTTTAACTTAGTTAAAACGCTTGCCAAAGAACCTTCCCCTGACCTCCACAGCAGGATCCATCCACAGGACTATGCGACATATATGCAATCCAAAATGTGCAAGACTAACAAAATATTAATACCGGACCCTCCTGATGAACAAGACCACCCAGCATCGCTAACATCTTTCTCCACTCCCTCGAAGAAAACTATTGAGGATACCATCCTAGCTCTAAACACAACTACTGCGTACACAGATCCCTGCCCTGCACATTGGATAAAGGACCTGCGATGTGATATATCCCCAATTATAGCAAGAATCGTAGACCATTCCCTCTCTACTGGCTATTTCCCATCCACTCTCAAGCAGACCTCCGTTAGACCGCTGTTAAAGAATACCAAACTTGATCCGCAACAGGTAGAATCTTACAGGCCCATATCTAGCATACCTATGCTAGCAAAAATCATCGAGAAAATAGTGCACAGGCAATTACAGGATCACATAGACACCTCTGCCCCACTGGATCCAGCCCAACATGGATTCAGAGAGTCACATGGGGTAGAAACACTGCTCACAACCCTCTTCAACAACATAATCTCAGGTGTGGATAACATAAGCCAGGGTTTCGCGCTTGTCTTTCTAGACATAGCAGCGGCTTTTGACTCAGTATACCACGAAATTCTTATCTACCGGCTAAGAGAAAAAGGCATCTGTGGAACAGCTCTTGAATGGTGCAAATCTTACCTGTCCGATAGATGGCAACATGTCCGAGTCGACGGAGATACATCTGAACCATTCCAACAAACCCAAGGTGTACCGCAAGGATCCTCCTTATCTGCACTGATGTTTAATATATACATTCAACCCATCTGCGACATCATCAGATCCTTTAATGTCAGTTACATGATATATGCAGATGATGTTCTATTATATATGCCAATATCACTCGATTGCCTAGACCTCACTCCGCTGACTAACTGCTTTGATACCATATCAGAGTGGCTGCTATCACAAAATCTGAGAATACAACACAAAAAGACGGAAGTCCTTTTCGTCTCGAGGAACACCAACTTCACCCCTCCTAGTTGTATTAACGTAAAGGATGCCCAACTCCAAGTGAAACATGCAATACGTTACCTTGGAGTAACACTAGACCAACACCTTGACATGAAGAACCACATAGCCAATACAGTCAAGGCAATCTACTTTAAAATCAGATCCCTCAGACACCTACGCACACTACTTGAACCGGAAGACTTCTGGACCATTTATCAAGCTCTTATACTTCCCCACTTCGACTTCTCAAATTCCATACTACAAGGACTCCCCCAGTCCACCCTGAACCCCCTGCAGCTAGCCATGAACAGTGCAGCGAGAGTACTCCTTGGGGCATCCAGGAGAGACCACATGACACCCCTTCTAAAACAGCTACACTGGCTCCCCATCCAAGCAAGGATTAGTTTCAAGACCTTGCTGCTAACGTTCAAAGCGGCTATGGGACTCACCTCTTCCTCCCTCTCCAACCTCATACAACCACTTGCACCAAACAGGCCGCGAAGAACAGCAGAATTGAACACGCTGGTCATCCCAATAGAAACCACAAGATGCAACAGATCAACATCTAACAGAGCCTTCCGACTCTGTGCCCCAAACCTATGGAACACCTTACCAGCACAAATCAGAGCAATGACCAATTTGAATCAGTTCAGAAAGGAGCTAAAACATTTCCTTTTCCTCAAATATCTCAATGACAGCTCCGATCACAACCATCAGGTGAATAGCAGGAGTGGCCAAAGGGATAGACCCTCGCAACAAGCCAACTTTACTCTGTAGATAACAAACAGTTCCATACACTGTTGGTAACACTCTGTATATAGTTAACCATGATATCCCTTAATAGATAAACCACCATTGTATTTAGTTTCCCCTATTTCGCCAAGTTATACCTCCTGTTAAATGTAATGACCAGACAGATGTAAACTGTTGGATGTTTTCTGTTTAATGTAAACCGCGCTGATGTCTAATAGTGCGGTATATAAGAATTGTTAATAAATAATAAATAAAAATAAATAAATAATATTAAAAAATGTAAGGTCATGCATTTGGGCTGCAGCAATCCAAGGGAGCAATATAGTATAGTGGGTGAAGTACTTTTGTCCACTAAAGAAGAGCGGGACCTAGGCTTGGTTGTGTCTGATGATCTTAAAGTAGCTAAACAGGTAGAAAAGGCGATGGCAAAAGCTAGAAGGATGCTTGGGTGCATACGGAGAGGCATGGCTAGCAGAAAAAAGGAGGTGATAATGCCTCTGTATAAGTCTTTGGTGCGACCTCATTTGGAGTATAGTGTGCAATTCTGGAGACCGCACCTTCAAAAGGATGTGAACAGGATGGAGTCGGTGCAGAGGGTGGCTTCTAAAATGATTAGTGGTCTTCATTATAAAGCATATGAGGACAGACTGAAGGATCTTAATATGTACACCTTAGAGGAAAGGCGGGATAGAGGTGATATGATTGAGATGTTTAAATACCTCCATGGCATAAATGTTCAGGGAGAGAGCCTCTTTCAATTGAAAGCAAGTTCTGCTACGAGGGGACATGGGATGAGGGTGAAGGGAGATAGATTCAGGAGTGATATGAGGAAATATTTCTTTATGGAAAGAGTAGTGGATCCATGGAATAGTCTCCCAGTGGAGGTGGTAGAGATGAGGACAGTAACTGAATTCAAAAAACATGGGACAAACACAGAGGATCTCTAAAGGTAAAAAGGGGACTGTTGTAGTTGTTATGGAAGGACAGACTAGATAGGCCATGTGGTCTTTTTCTGTCGTCATATTTCTATGTTTCTATGAAATGGTAGTGCACATGTGTCCAGGGTGTCCACATGGGGGACAGGATACCTATGGGATGACAGGGACAAACAGTTGACACGTACACAGAGGTATCAACCAGATAAGATGTTTTTATTTTTGTACATCCATGTCCCTGTTCCCATCACTCATGACCTGTGTGGGCGTCCACGTCATCGGGTACCACGCTCCTGCCCACTCCTTTGTGCCTGTGCTGTCGATGCCCTGGGGTCTGCCTCTGGCTACCGGGAACGTGCAGCCATGGTCTCAATTGCAGCGGCCACACGACATACCCCAGCCGCCATTGTGTCCACTGCAACACGTAGCTGCCTCAGTGCCCGGGTGTTGGCCCGTTGCTCCGTCCTCAGGCCCCAGACCTCATCTCTGATGGACAGCAGTGCCTCATGAGTGGCTGTGGGTGAGACACAGTGTGACCTGTCAGACATGTTATGAACCTCACACCGTGACCCATGCATGAGGTGCGGGGCAAGGCACACTGGGGGCCTGCTACATAGGGGTGTGTACCCACATACCCTGTTAACACATTGTGGTGTAACATCCTGGAGCATAAATGTTACTTGCACAGGGCCACGTGTGTCAGTGGGACGTTACAAACTGACGGAGTAACAGATCTGACAGGAAGATGAGGGATGAAAGATCTCGAGAGGTATAAGGGAGGTCAGTATGTACGTTGACATCCCCTGGGAGCAAAAGATGGGGGACCGAGGTGATGACTCTGAGATAGTAGGCAAGAGAGAGTCCCATAACGATGCCGAGAGAGAGGGGGGGCATATATATGTTGAAAGTGGGGAGGGGGAGACACCTAAACATAGAGGCAGGGACCTGGGTGAGGGAAGAAGCAGAGAATCTGACATGGGCAGGTGGTCTCTGCAAGACAAGACAGGATATAGTTTGATGGGGGGCTAGGATGATGCATGTGCTGGGTCAAGGATCAGAAGTACGTGTCCCACCCCCATCACCAGGTCCCAGCAGCTTAGTGCACCCTAGCAAACCTGTCCCACCCCCAGTGTCTAACTATGCATGCTTATCCGTGACCCCGCTAGACATCTATGCACATCTGCCACACCCTCCCCTCTGTGACTGACATGCTGCCTCCATGATGTGACAGACCACATATTCCAGACATGGCCATGGGGGCACATATATGTGTTGCGGCCCGCTGTCAGTATGCCATAGTGTGCCCCCACTGCTGTGTCTGGGGGGTGATGGCACACCGCCACATGCAACCACCCTGCCAGGTACCTACCTTCAGCATCCCGCTGGGATGAGGCGGTATGTGCCCGCAGCTTTGCCAATATGATGCCCATGCCGGTAGGTGGTGGGCTTGATGGGCCTGGTGTTTCTGGGCGACACCTGCTGCCCTGGCTCTCTGTGTCCTCCACAGCGACTGTGCTGCTGTGTGTGCTCCCCACTGGTGTGGTGCCGTCCACTGCCCCATCCTCCACCCTGTGCAGCACGTCATCCCCTGTGGATGCAGCAATGGTGGTGGAGGCAACCGCTGCCTGTGGAACCACTGTTGGGCCTGCAGCCTATGGCTCACCAACATCTTCCTCCTCCTCCACCTCCATGGCCTGGATGTCACCTGTGGGGTGGTATATGGTGCATAGTAGTTATGGGTTTGACCAGACTACATATGTACAGCTCCATTATTTGCAATTGTGTTCTCACTTCAATGACATCTCATCTAACATTCATACTGGTGGTACCAGAGTGGTTTACACTGGGGTTACATTGCAGACTGCTGACAGGAGGCGGCCGCCACAAAATATACTGGACAGGAGAAAGGCAACGGAACACAAGGTAGAGGCTGAGCATACAGTCATGATGTCATAAGGGGTGAAGAGCAATCGGGGTCAAGGGGGGGAGGAGGGGCAAGGGGACAGGTGAGGTGGCATACAGACCAGAATAGGTGTTTCCATAGGGTGGTTTGTGAGGTGTGGTAGGAGGGCTCCAGGCGGAAGGCAGGGGGAGGTGGGTACCAGAGCAGGGGCCTAGGTAAAGAGATAGCAGAGGAACAGGTGGAGTCACTACGTGGCTAGGACAGGGTGTGGGTGGTACATGTGTTTGGGGTGTATCTGGGTGGGGGTGGACAGCTATCCAGTACTGTGCAGTTTGTGGTTGAATGCTGTGGGGGATGGGGGGCGTTGGTGTGCGCGAGGGCATGGGATTGTGTGTGTGGCACTGTGGTGCCTGTATACGAGCTGCCCCAGGTGGTACGGGGGTTGGGCTGGGTGCAGTCGGTAAAGCTTTGGAAATGTGCACCCCAATGTCTGGAGAGAGTGGATTGGGGATACCTACTGTATGTTGTCAAATGACAGAGTACTATGTGTCTGATATCTGTGTGATGTGATCTCTGGAAGATGCGGTATAAAATGAGTGTTAAAATCGTTGGCTTTTGTTTTCTGCTACTGCATAATCTCAGTGTGATAGGCCATTCTCTGTCACTGTTCTGGGATATGTCTCTGGACAGGTAATAGCAAACACACTTCATAGCTGTTATAGGTGGAAGGTGCGGGACCTCTCCAGGTCACTGTGTGTTGGGTTAGTTGTATGGCCCTCCTGTATGTTTCCTCATGTCATATTGTAATGCATGACTGACTGCAGTTGTATGATGCTTCTGTGTGACCTATATGGCAGGTAGGAATAGCAACTGCATGTGCTGCGCTAATAGGGATGAGGGTGGTAAGCCCTCCCTGTATGTATGGTCTCCCTTCCCTCTCTTGCACAGTGGAGGTGAGGTGGCAATCAACCTGGCTAACGGACTGGCCCCCCCTGGTTCCGTACACCTGTTCGGTGCTCTACTACGTCCAACACTGTGACTGTCGTGCACACAGCTCCAGGTACCTGTCACAAACTCGCTGAAAGGATCTTGCCAGGTGTTGCTGGTTGTGTAACCCCCAGTTGCCTGTGGTAGGCCACACGTGTTCACAGGACATTTGCCCACAACACCCCGTCCATGGCCAGCATGTGCTGGGCCGATAGCTCTACGTGTGCTGTATAACTCCGACCTACCTGCCTGTGGATGGGCCATGTCCAACACTGCAGGCAGTCCACACAGGTAGATGGGGCCAAGCCATTCTGTGAGCTGCCGCTCCAGGGGTGTCAGGCTGGTGTTAAGGGGAGCACCCCCACCAGTGTTCATTGCATGTCGCCTCTCTGCCACCATGTGCGCACGGACACCGCGCTTGATGTCATTGAACCGTTTCCTCAGGCTGTCCAGGTCCCTGGGTGGTCCCCCGGCCTGGGAAATGGCCTCCTGGATTTCCTCCCACACGTGTGTGCGTGTGAGTACAGTGGTTCTGCTGCTCAGCTGGCCATAGAGAACATCATATCACTCAAGAACACTGGCCAGCAGGATGTTGTTCTCCTGCTGGCTGAATCTGACTGCCCTCTTCCTCTCCTCAGCTGGCATGGGGATGCGGCTGCATTTGGCACTGGGTGGCTACTCAGGCTGCACCTGGGTGGGCTGGGACACATCCGATGGCCCTGCAACCCCCACCTCAGGCTCACCCTTCCCTGCTGCCTCTGGGGACCGCTGGCCAGGTGTTTCCCCCCTCATCCCCTCCTGTCATGTCCCGCTACTGCATCTCCCTGCTCCCTGTGTCCTCTCCCTCCCTGTCACACATCTCCACCTCTCCTTGTCCCCACCTTCTATGCCCTCACCTGCTCCTCACCTCCCCTCACCTCCCCTCCCCTCCCCTCACCTCACCACCCCAAACCTCACCTCCCCACACCTCACCAAACCTCACCTCCCCTCAGCTCACCTCCCCACACTGCACCAAACCTCTCCTCACTTCCCCACACCTCACCAAACCTCACCTCACCTCCCCACACCTCACCAAACCTCACACCTCGCCTAATCTCACCAAACCTTACCTCCCCTCACCTTACCTCACCTCACCTAACCTCACCTCTCCTCACCTGCTGTACACCTGACCAAATCCTGCACTCGCCTGCTCTTCACCTCACCTACACAAAACCCTCAGCGTGTACCACGTGTGCATGCCTATTTATGCTATTTTAGCCTGTGGCGCAGCTTTATGTGCATTGCGCATGCGCTGTGTGTGTGTGTCCCATGCGCATGTGCTGCGTGGGGTTACACGCATGATGATGGCAGGGATGCACATGTGTACCACACGGCGCACAGACATGTCATGTGCAAATGCGCCATGCCTGAACACTGCATACGCCATCTGCATGTCCAGAGCCATGCATAGCACATGTACACGGGTCATGCTCATAGACGTACAACACATATGCAACACGTGCAGACACAGTGCTCATGCCGCTACGTGCAGCGCCGTGCCCCTGCACATGCGCACCACGCGCAATGCCACGCCACAGGTCAAAGCTGCCTAAATAGGCATGCACATGTGGTACATGCCGAAGGTTTTGGGTAGTTGCGGTGAGGAGCAGGCGTGGTTAGGATTTGGTCAGGTGTACAGTAGGTGAGGGGTGAAGCAGGTGAGGTCAGGTGAGGAGTAGGCGGGAGGTGGAGGTGGTGTGGTGAGGAGCAGGCAGGCAGTGGTATAGGGGTAGTGAGGAGCTGGGGTCGTGAGGGGCAGGCGGGAGGTGGGGGAGGTGAGGTGCGGTGAGGAGCAGGCGGGGGTGGTGTAGGGGTGGTGAGGTGCAGGTGCGGTGAGGAGCAGGCGGGAGGTGGTGTAGGGGTGGTGAGGTACAGGTGTGGTGAGGAGCAGGCAGGAGGTAGTGTAGGAGTGGTGAGGAGCTGGTGTGGTGAGGGGCAGGTGGGGGGTGGGGGAGGTGAGGTGATGGGCAGGTGAGAAATAACCTTCTGTGTCTCATAGTTCTGTTGTCCATGATGGCTGCCTTTGTGGTGGCTGCATGTGTGTTGGGGGTGTTTAGGACCCACGGTTGCCTGACGAGGGAGATGGTGTCTATGGGGCTGGGCCACAGGGCATGGGTGCAGTCCTGCTGCAAGTCAGACCTGCAGCTGTGGGGGCAATGCACGCTAGGGCTGTGCTGGTACAGCACAGGTGGCGTGTCAAGCTGCTCCCTCACCAGCCATGCCTCTACAGGCCCAGGGCCCAGCTCCAGGACATGCGTGAGGACCAGGTCATCTCCGTCTGGACACAGTGGCTATTAGGGAGCTCTTTGAGGATCTACGACCTGACCTCGAGCCCCTGACTGGTCGGTCACATGCCATACCGGGTTTGGTCAAGCTACTGGCTGCCCTACATTTCTTTGCCTCTGGCTGTTTCTAGTCATCTGTGGCCGCAATGGGTGGCATGGGACGCCCCACCTTCTCACGCTATCTCCACCAGGTACTGCGGGCCATGGTCAGCCAGGTGGGGAATTACATTGCACTTCCCAACACTAGGCTATAGTGGGGGACCCTGAACCAGGCCTTTGAGGGGGTTGCGGGGATACTACACGTGATGGGAGCTATTGATTGCACACATGTTGCCCTGGTCCCGCCCAGAGACAGGGAGTCAGTGTTCCGCAACTGCAAACACTACCATTCCCTGAATGTTCAGGTTGTATGTGATGCAAATCAGCGTATTCTGAATGTGGTCCCTAGGTTTGCAGGGTCCAGCCATGACTCCTTCATCCTGCATCACTCAGCATATTCGGACAGTTTGAGGCCGGCAAATATGAGGACTGTATACTGCTGGGTGGGTATTTCTCATCTCTGACATGCACATGGTGTTCCTCTGAGTACATGTAGGCACACATGTCAGTGTTTGCAGGGTGTCCCTAGTTGTGTTTGTGTGTCATCTGGGTGTGTGTTGAGGGGGGGGGGAGGGTTAGTTTGCTTCCACGACCTCTTTGCTATGGTGTTTCATGCTGGTGGCACATTTACCTCTGACATTTATGGCCATTTCACATGGTATGATTTGTGTTGGCACAGTACAGGACACATGTGTGCTTCAAGTATATCAACAGAGTGGGGTTGTCTCGGCCATCCTTTCTGAGCAATTCAGGGACCTCTTCCTGTTCCACCTGCTGCATGCAGATGGTTTCATGGCTCTCACAGGCTTGCATATGTGTGCATCACCACCCTTCTCCAGGGCACATTGCCATGTGTGTGCCTGATGTGTCTGCAGCCAGCACTACTACCTTTCAGCTACAGATGTTTGGGCATGTGTTTCTTGTGGTTACAGATGATGTGGTTTGCACACCTTACCCCTTCCCTGTGTTCCCTGTCCCCGTGTGCTGTTGGTTTGCATGTACATGCTTGTGTGCATGTGGGTGGGGATCAGCTCCTGCTTTACCTTTCCAAATATCTTTCTGTAGGTGATGCAGGATATGGGTGTCGTCCCTGGTTGCTGACCCCTGTGCGTCTACCACGGATACGTGCAGAGTGTAGGTACAATGAGGCCCATGCCTCCAGCCGCTCAGTCATCGAGCGCACCTTTGGCCTTTTGAAAAGTCGCTTCAAGTGTCTGGATAGGACTGACAGGGCCTTACAATACAAACCCATGACTGTGGTACAGATAATTCTGGCCTGTTGCATCCTGCACAACATTGCTCTCAGGCACGATATCCCAGTCCAAATTAATGAGGATCTTGAAGATGATCCTATGTGCCGTCCTGTACGTGGACGTGGTGACACACATGAGGGCATGGCAACCAGGCGCCAGCTGATTGCAGAGCTCTTCTCATGTAAGTACTGCATATGTTGGGAACTATCTTTTGATATATATGTACTACTACTACTGAATATCTGTATAGCGCTACCAGTCATATACAGCGCCACACAGACATATGGAGCACAATCCCTGCCCATCAGAGCGTACAATATAGTCATTCACAAACACAGGGGGTGTGTGTAGGGGAATGTGCGGGTGGACGGGGATCAGGTGAGTCTGGATTAGTTGGGGTAGGTGAGTGGTTTACCTTTCACATGGGATTGGTAGATGGTTGGAGAACGTGGCTGGCGTACAGACACAGGTACTTTGGTCTAGCCGTAGGGTGCAGCAGGGTATATGGTGTGTGGTGTGGGGTTAACAGTAGGAATGCGGTATGTAGGTAGGACCAGTTGCCTAGACGTGGGGATGTCACAATAGGGGATAAATGCGGTTTGATTACATAGCATACACTGATGAGCACGGACTGTGTGTTACATTTCTGTACATGCTCAGTAGTAGTAGTATTAGTAGTAGTTGAGATACGAGAGGAAAGGTACTGATTAGACACTGGGTGACTGCAATTTTAGCTCAGCAGGGATACCTAGACCTGGGTGCAGAAACTGATTGGGAGCCAGTGAGGTGAACTGACAGGACGTGTCATATGGCCATAACGAGGCTGGCAGATGATTACCCATGCAGTGGACTGTTGGTTAGATTGCGGTGGACCGCGATGATTCAAGTGGATAACAGCAAGGAGTAAGTTACAGTAGGCAGGGGGGGAGGTGACTAAGGGGTGCATTTGCGTTTCAGTTGTGTGTTCAGGGAGGATGGGTGGGAGTTTGGTAATGTTGAAAAGGGCTTTAAACTAGATTAATTGGTAATGGGTAAAGAAAACCCACAGGTAAGTGAAAGCCCCCAGGTAAGTGAAACATTAAATACCTTTATGGAAATGGGTAAAAGGGATAACATATGGAAAGCAGTGTGTATAAATGCCCATAGCATGGGAAATAAGATTCCTGATGTTGAAGATTTGGTGGGAGTGGCTGACTTAGGTTTAGTGGCAGTTACAGAAACATAGTTCACAGAAAACCATGACTGGGATGTAACTAAAGGACAGGGCAGGAAGAAGGGGAGGAGGAGTGGCACTATATGTAAAAAATAATATTAAAGCTTTGGAACTACAGAGCTCAAAAGGGAGAGAGGAGGCACTGTGGATTAAATTTAAAAAAGGGAAAATAAATCTATTTGCATTGACCTGATATGCAGACCTCCCTCACAGGAGGAAGAGGTGGATGGAGAGTTAATTGAAGACATACACAGCATTGCTAGGAAAGGGGAAGTGCTACTGATAGGGGATTTCAATATGTCAGATGCTGATTGGCACGTTCCTGCTTTAGTATCATCTAGAATTAAGGAGATCCTGGATTCTCTACAGGGAGAACTATTCAGGCAACTGGTAACAGAACCCACACATGAAGGGTCCATAGTGGACTTGGTGCTTACCAACGGTGAAAGTGTTTTTGATGTTATACAGTAGTGGGAGATGATTTTGCAAACAGTGATCACCAGATGGTGTGGTTCAGTATTAGGACTAGGGCTTTTAAAATCAATTCAAAAGTGAGGGTCTTAAACTTTAGGAAAACTAATTTTGCCAAGATGGGCCAATACCTCAGAGAGTCCTTAGCAGGATGCGAACAGCTGGGGAATGTAGAAAAACAGTGGGCAAATTGCAAGGGGATATTTTAAGGGCAACCAACCTTTTTATTAAAATGGTAAATAAAGGGGGGCGTTTCAAGATGGCGGCAGCACTCTTTGATGTGTGAGCACGATTTTTTCATGGGAAAAAAACGGAAAAGCAAATCAGGGCCGGTGCCCTCCCAGCCCTCAGCTGCCTCGACGCTGGTTTCTGTAGTATCCGGTCCTTTGGACTCTTACCTCTTTCGTGCTGCACAGAGTTTGGACGTGCCTGGGGGAGTGAGCCGGCTAGCGGTTTCGCCAGAGCTGGAATGCTCGGCAGCCGCTTCGGCAGAGTTGTCCTCCCCAGTATTGAGCCCGGCGCCGAAGGTTCCTCGTACACACACGTTGCCGGAGGGCTTCCTGAGGGTCTCCTCCCCTGCTGGGTCGGTGAGAGGCGATACCTTGTTTGGGCCAGGAAAAGGTGGGCTCGAGAAGCCGTTTAGTGGAGCTGAGATTGAGCTCCCGTGTGTTCCATCTTCGGCGTCTGAAGAAGGTGTGTCGGTGGTACAGTTTCCATCTCCCGCACGGCGAGGTGAATCACTGGTACCGATGGAGGAAGTTGTCCCCGTGTTGGAATCAGATTTGGGTTTCTCCCTGCAGCGTCCGGTGAATTTTACGTTAGAGTCTATTTGGAATGCTATCGCCTCGCTAGGTGAAGCTGTGTTTCCTCAAATTTCTCCTTTATCAACTAAAGTGAATATGACGATGAGGACTCTAACTGAATTGGAGCAGAAAGTCTCTGGATTGGCGGTTGAGGAGGAAGATCTCCGGAATAGATTATCTAGTGTGGAAGAACAGTCTGAGACTTTTAAAAAGTGTTCTTTATCAGCACAAATGAGGCTGGAACAACTGGAAAGCTTTTCTCGTCTTAACAACTTGAGAATTGTTAACTTCCCTAGGTCACTCTCGATAAGTGCTAAGGATATGTTTAAAGAGTATTTGCTTGATATATTGGGAGTTTCTCCTGAATTAATGCCACCTTTGGTAAAAATGTATTATTTACCTACAGGGAAGCGTGTTACTTCTAGCAGAGATTTGGAGGGGGGATTAGAGCAAGGTGATATCTTAAATGTTACTGGTATGTTGGAAACTTCTGCCACTGAGTCTCTGGAGCCTTCCACTTTACTTGTAACCTTTGCCCTCCTTTCGGACAGAGAGTGGCTATTAAAGCTCTTTTTCCATAAACGAAAGGTTCTTTTCCGGGGCTTTGCTGTTCGTATATACCCGGATCTATCAAGGGAAACACAGAAGCGCCGTAGGGAGTTTCTTTTGCTATGAGCAGGGGTTTTACAGCTGGGGGCACTCTTTTTTCTTAAGCATCCTTGCAAGTGCTTGGTGAAATATCAGGCTGTTTCTTATGTTTTTTTTTGAGCCCTCCCAGCTATTAGCCTTTATAAGTGCCAGGCGACTAGAATCCTCTATTGTTCCATCCTAATGCGCTTATGTTTGAAATGTCTGAACTCGATTAGCTGCTTTGTTACTTGCATATTTGGTAGTATGTTTGTGTGATGGGCCCCCTTGTGTTGTGGACTTGGGTGGATTGACACATTGGTTTTTTTTTTGTTTTTTTGCTTCATGAGATTGTTTATCCTTTCTGACTTGTTTTTTGTTCTCATGTGTCATCCTGTTTCTTCAAGAGAGTGTATTGTTAACGTTTTTGACTTCATTGTAAAACTTTTCATAAATAAAAAATTTAAAAAAAAAAGGTAAATAAAGGTAAAAGAAAAAGGAGACCGCTATGGTTTTCTAAAGAAGTAGCTGAAAAGGTAAAGAAAAAGAGGGAGGCCTTCATGAAATACAAGAGATCACAGAGAGAGGAAGACAGGCATCTATATTTGGAAAAACTTAGAGAAGCTAGCAAAGTAGTCAGGAAAGCAAAGATTCAAAGAGAAGAGGAAATAGCTAATGCAATAAAATGGGGGGATAAGACATTTTTCAGTTATGTTAGTGAGAAGAGGAAGGGCAAAAGTGGTATTATCAGACTCAAGGGTGAAAGGGGGGAATATATAGAAGCTCATGAGGATAAAGTGGAATTGCTTAGCAATATTTCTGTTCTGTGTTCACAGATGAAGAACCAGGGGCAGGACCTCAGAAAACACCCACAAACAGGAACAGAAGCAAGGAGCATCTTGAACAATTTTCAGAAGACTGTGTTTGTGAGAAACTAGCTCAACTTAAAGAAGGCAAAGAGATGGGACCGGATGGGATACACCCTAGAATACCGAGGGAACTTGGGGACATTCTAGCAGCTCCACTGACTGACCTTTTCAATTCCTCGTTAGAGTCAGGCGTGGTGCCAAAGGACTGGAGAGAGGCACATGTGGTCCCTTTACACAAAAGTGGAAGTAAGGATGTGGTTGAAAACTACAGACCAGTTAGTTTAGCTTCGATGGTGAGTAAATTATTGGAATCGTTGCTGAAAGAGAAAATAGTGAGGTTTCTGGAGTCCAGCGGATTATAGGATCTGAGGCAGCATGGATTCACCAGAGGCAGGTCTTGTCAGACAAATCTAATTGATTTATTTGACTGAGTTACCAGGGAGTTGGACTGAGGGAGAGCCCTAGATGTGGTATATTCAGATTTCAGTAAAGCCTTTGACACCGTTCCTTACAGGCGACATAAATAAACTGAGCACCATAGGGATAGACCCTAAAGTTACTGCTTTGGTTAGAAATTGGTTGAGTGGGAGGTGAGAAAGGGTACAGGTAAATGGAGCTCACTCTGAGAAAAAGGATGTTACCAGTAGTGTGCCCCAGGAATCTGTCCTTGGTCTGATTCTTTTTAATATCTTTGTTAGTGATATAACGGAAGGGCTATCGGGTAAGGTTTGTCTCTTTGCGGGTGATACCAAAATCTGCAATAGAGTAGACACCCAGGAAGGTGTAGATAACATGAGGAGGGATCTAGCTAAGCTTGAAGAATAGTCTAGAATTTGGCAGCTGAGATTTAATGTTAAAAAATGCAAGGTCAAGTATTTGGGTTGCAGCAATCCAAGGGAGCATAGGGGATGAAGTACTTTTGTCCACTAAAGAAGAGCGGTACCTAGGCGTGATTTGTCTGATGATCTTAAAGTAGCTAAACAGGTAGAAAAGGTGATTGCAAAAGCTAGAAGGATGCTTGGGTGCATAGGGAAAGGAATGGCCAGCAGAAGAAAGGAGGTGATAGTGCCTCTGTATAAGTCTTTGGTGCGACCTCATTTGGAGTATTTTGTGCAATTCTGGAGACCGCACCTTCACAAGGATATAAACAGGCTGGAGTAAGTACAGAGGGTGGCTACTAAAATGGACTTCATTATAAAGCATATGAGGACAGACTTAAGGATCTTAATATGTACACCTTAGAGGAAAGGCGGGATAGAGGTGATATGATTGAGATGTTTAAATACCTCCATGGCATAAATGCACAGGAGGAGAGCCTCTTTTGATTGAAAGCAAGCTCTGCTACGAGGGGACATGGGATGAGGTTGTGAGGGAATAGATTCAGGAATGATATGCAGAAATATTTCTTTACGGAAAGAGTGGTGGATCTGTGGAATAGTTTCCCAGTGGAGGTGGTAGAGATGAGGACAGTATCTGAATTCAAAGAAACATGGGACAAACACAGAGGAAAAAAGGGGACTGTTAGTTAATATGGAAGGACAGACTAGATAGGCCATGTGGTCTCTTTCTGTCATTATGTTTCTATGTTAATATGCTGCTGCCATGGATAGCCATTGCAGTGGGGGTGTATAGGGTGGTATGGGGCTGCTGCTACTGTCCTGTCATGACTCCAGTGATTAAATCATAAACGACTGCTGCCCCATCCATTGAGGACTAACAATTGACTATAGCACAGGCAGAAAGATTGCCCCACTGCTCCTCACTGTGTTGTGTCAGTCAAGCACAAACCAACTACCGTAGGTCTGCTGGTCAACATGCATGGCATGTGCATAGGGTGACCATGAGCACTCTGTCTTGGGATATTTAACATTGACACCTAGCCATTTACTCAGTGATTAGCATCCCCAGACAGAGAATACATCCACATCACTGGAACCAGATATTATAATAGCTCTATGTGGATACATACCCGTGCCATGGTCACTTTTTGGTCATAGTGAGAGTGCCATCTCAGCATCACATACAGTGGCCACCCAGGCAATGCAGACGGGCACAATGGTGTCTCAGCCAGTAACCCTATCATTGTGGCAGACACATCCAGGCCAATCTGCGCTGTTTCAGGCGATACCCACAATTCTCTGCCTTGCCTTAATCACTTTTTCCAAACAGGCTGGGAAAAACTCAGACAATGTGAAGTGCAGAAAGCCACAGGACAAAGGGGAGCCATACACACACACTCTCATTGGCACACTGAGCAATAGTAGAGATGGTTGGCATTCCTGCTTGACCCTCCTGTTTCAATGTCAGCTCAAGGATTTATAACATGTGCCCTGTTTGCACATGCTATATTACTGTGCCTTGCCCTCACCACATGTTTTTACCCTGTGCTATTAGCCTCCAACCAGCTGTGGATAGTGGAGCCTGTCAGTGCTGCTGGTGGGTGTTTCCACTCTTGCTGGCCATCTCCTTGGGGTTGCACATGCTGGAGCTGTACTTACACTGTCAGCTAAACCTTGTCTACAGGAATATGCAAACCCCAGCAGGGACCTGAACCTGTGACCCTCCACACATTTACACACTAACTGTGTGTGTTGCACTACAGTGCTGTTTTATGGGGACAACAACTCCTGTTGCTGACATGCTTTCCTTCAGCTGGCCTTTGGCACATTTTGCAATGCACATGGTGCACACGACCAGGACAAGGCTTCTGTCTGCTACAGGCTGGTGCCACTTCCCATGCCACCACCAAAATAACCACCATGCAGACATGCCCATGCACTGTCAGTGGTGGTGGTCGCAGTCCCAGAATGTTAAACATGTGGGTTTGGTGGGCACCTTGGGCACAAGGACTGGATGGGGGGGGGGGCAGGAGTACACATGGACAGCCACGCAACCCCCCTACCAGCATTCCATGTAGGGGCCCCATCACCTCCTGTCACTGATATGTCTTGGAGGGAGGATGGCAGCCACTGCTGTAGTATTTCCTGGGGCACCTGCATTTTCCAGCTACCTGGAGGGCTACAGCATCTGGCACTATTGGCCACTTACCCCACAGCTGGGTTCTGCGGCAGCGGGGCGGGGGGAGGCAGCCTGGATCTCTGCCTGGGATGCCAGGACCCTTTGACCACCCCATGTGGCACATTGCCTTTCCGCAGCAGTAGCAGGACTGTGTGCTGCCACTGTCACTGTGGGTTCATGACAAACATCACAGATGGTTCTGTGGATGGCAGAATACTCCTTTGTGGAGAGGCTAGCAAGTTGGGGCTCATCAATCTGGGGAAGAGACGGCTGAGGGGAGATATGATAGAGGTCTGTATATTATTGACTGGAGTGGAACAGGTAAATGTAGGTTGCTTTTTTCTGCCATCAAACTGTGGACAGACTAAGGGACCTGCTATGTGGCTACAGTGTAACCCATTTCGGTCTTCTAGGTGAAAATATTTTTTTCAGTCAATGTGTAATCAAACCCTGCTATCCATTACTGGAAGATATGGTAAAAGCTGTCAGTGTAGCTGGGTTTAAAAATGTTTGGACGGGTTCCTGGGTAACGGTCCATAAACCATTGCTAAACAGGATCCAAGCTATGCACTGCTTGCCCCATTAGAGTTACTGGGGATCCTATGTGCCTTTTGGGGAAACTGCTAGGTACATGTGACCTAGATTGTGCACCTTTGGACACAGGATATTGGGCATGATAGACCTAGGTCTGACACAGTTTGGCATATTTTGTAGTCTTATGTTCCTATGTGCCATCTAGGCAACTGCCTGGTCCCCCCTGTGCACCAGCAGCCCCCACTGCATGACCCATGTGCCACATCCTTTTCTCCTATTTGCACCATTAGCATAGTGCCCTTTCATACTTGGGCATTATGCTCTGGCTGCTAATGGAGCACTACTGTCACTCTTTTGGGCTCCCATCTCTGTGCATCATATTGCAAACGTAAAATGGCTCTCTCTCCTCAAAAACACCTTTTCCGCCAGGTTTTGAATTGCGTTAGGGTTCCTGCCATTAAGGTGCTTGCGTTAAGGGAGCAAGCCTTGTTCCCACGCACTCCTCGCCCATTGACCCCTACTCTCCACACCGTGCACACCTTCTCGCCACCCACAGGTACTGTTAGCATGTGTTAAAGTGGCTGGTACCGTTAGCGCGCACTAAAGTGGATTTTTGCACGCGCTATGTGTGCACATGCACAGTTAGCACATGCTAATGGCACACTTGCTCCTTTACCGCGGTTTAGTAAACATAACCCTGAATGCTAAAAAATGCAGGGTCATACCACATCTAGGGCTCTCCCTCAGTCCAACTCCCTAATCACCCAGTCAAATAAATCAATTAAGTTTTGTCTGACAAGATGCAAAAATCCAATGGAGCAATACAGTGTAGAGGGCGAAGTACTTTTGTCCACGGAAGAAGAACGGTATCTGGGCGTGATTGTTTTTGATTATCTTAAAGTGGCTAAACAGGTAGAAAAGGCAACAGCGAAAGTCAGAAGGATGCTTGGGTGCATAGGGAGAAGAATGGCCAGCAGAAAAAAAGAGGTGATAGTGATAGTGATAGTATAAGTCTCTGGTGCAATCTCATTTTGGAGTATAGTGTGGAATTCTGGAGAACACACCTTCAAAAAGATATAAACAGGATGGAGTCGGTGAAGAAGGTGGCTACTAAAGTGATTAATGGTCTTCATTATAAACCATATGGGGACTAACGTAAAGATCATAGAACATATCACAGAACATATCACACCGATCCTGGCTGAACTTCATTGGCTACCCATTTACTGCAGAATAAAATATAAAATTATTTTAACCACATTTAAACTAATAAATAACTTAGCACCATCTGTACTCAATACACTCATTAACATAGAATCAGATAAACGATCACAAAGGAGCAGAAACACAAACACTATAGCAGTTCCAAAAGATTACACAAAAGCAAGAAAACAAACCAACAAGAGGGCCTTTTCCCATTCGGCACCTATTTTATGGAATACACTGCCTGACAACATTCGCCAACTATCAGACTTAAAAGATTTTAGAAAAAAACTAAAAACCCACTTATTCTCTCTACACTACAATACACTACCTAATCAGAATACACAAAGAGATACAGGTTAGCAACAATACTACAATACTACAAAACACACAAAATATGTACCCATCATAATTTTGATGATAAACTTTGTAAGTACCCATAATGTAAATACGTTCTAACTTTTTACCGTTCAAATGTTATATTGTTACTTGTAAATAGTTCTACCTGTTCTATGTAATACGACTAGGTATGTGCTTCCACATACCATATAATTTACTGTTCTTTGTAAACCGCACTTGATACTTGGGAAAGAGTGGTATAGAAATAAGTGTTAAATAAATACGTGTTAAATAAATGTGTTTGTTAGAGGAAAGGCAGGATAGAGGAGATATGATAAAGATGTTTAAATATCTTCATGACATAAATGCACAAGAAGAAGCCTCTTTCAATTTAAAGCAAGCTCTGCAATGAGGGGGCATAGGATGAGGTGAAAGGGGATAGACTCAGAGGTTATATGCGACAATATTTCTTTACGGAAAGAGTGGTAGAGGCGTGTAATAGTCTCCCAGTGGAGGTAGTAGAGACAAGGACAGATTTGAATTCAAGAAAGCATGGGACAAACACAGAAGATCTCTAAAGGAAAAAGCTCAGTGAGTATAGAAACCTAGCCATTCTGTCATGATATGCTAAAGAGTGGTCTGCCCTTAAGGGGAAGGTATTTCTGGCACTCAGCCAGAGTATTTAAATTACTGCAATGATAATCTGCACCAGCAACCACTACCAGAGAGGAAGAGATAGAGAGAGGAAGAGATAGAGAGAGAAGGAGAGAGAGAGAGAGAGAGAGAGAGAGAGAGAGAGGCTTGGAGTCTTGTCAAGGGGTATGGAGGAGCTCAGCCTGAAGGAAAAGGTCCTAGAAGAGTGCCTGCCCCATTCCCTCCAGATTGTATCTGCCAGAGGACATGTGGAGCAGTCCTGGTAAGAGTGTAGTTCACAGTAGCTTTCCATACAAGAGGAGAAGAAATAAATGCAAGCTCTATCAAATGACTAGATTGTAAGCTCTGATGATCAGGGACTGTCTCTTACATGTCTCTGTACAGCACTAGGTATGTCTTGCAGCACTATACAAATGATTAGTAGTAGAAGTAGGTACCCACGTAAGGGGTGTGATTCCACATATGACTGGGGAACTGTGGGTGAAGAACCCTGATACCCCAATATCTTGGGGTGGAGTATAATATGGAGAAAGATAATCTAAGTAGAGAAATGATTAACTAGACAAATATTTAAGTGGTGCCTTTGTATGGAGAGAGACATCTCTGTTCTTGAAAATCTTGTCTAGGTCTTTCATAGCTATTCTGCCAAGAGCAATGCGTCGTCGGATTTCTTGACTGCTTGTTGCTTCTTTATTGATAGTTGATCCAAGTAAGTTAAAGTTGTTCATGATTTCAATTTCTTCTCCTTCAATGATGAACCTGTTGATTTTGCCATTTGTCATGATGTTTGTCTTCTTTACATTAAGATGTAGGCCCATTTTGAGACTATGTTCTTCGATCGTGAGAAGCAAATGTTTCAGATCATCTTCACTTTCAGCCAGTAATGTGGTATCATCAGCATAGTGAAGGTTGTTGATGAGTCTTCCACCAGTCTTCACACCTCTGTTGTCTTCATACAATCCTGCTTCTCTGATGATTTGTTCTGCATATAAATTAAACAGGTAGGGGGAAAGTATGCAGCCTTGTCTTACACCTTTGCTTATTTTAAACCATTCTGTTTCTCCTTGTTCCGTTTGAACTGTTGCTTCTTGATCAACGTACAGATTGTGCAAGAGAACGATCAGGTGTTCTGGTATGCCCATGCTTCTTAATGTAGCCCAGAGTGTCTCATGGTTTACACAGTCAAAAGCCTTGCTATAGTCGATAAAGCACAAATAGATATCCTTTTGGTATTCTTTAGTCTTTTCAAGGATCCATCTCACATCCGCGATGATGTCTCTCGTTCCTCGTCCTTTCCTGAATCCTGCTTGCACTTCAGGTAGTTCTTGTTCCAGGTATGGTTGTAGTCTTTGTTGAATAATCTTCAGCAGAATCTTGCTGGCATGTGGGATCAAAGCGATTGTGCGATAATTTCCAGAGTCAGTTGGATCACCTTTCTTTAGTATTGGTATAAACACAGATCTTTTCCAGTCAGTTGGCCATGATGTTGTCTTCCAAATTTCTTGGCAGAGCCTTGTAAGTACCTAGAAGTCTCCCCAAAAGACACAGGTTCCTCAATGCTTGTATTGGGTCAAGCAGTGATATCCTGGGTCTCTTTTAATAATGGTTTATGGACCTTTCCTCCAGGAACTTGTCCAAACCTTTTTTAAACCCAGCTACACTAACAACTTTCACTACATCCTCCGGTAACAAATTCCAGAGTTTGATTACACGTTGAGTGAAAAAATATTTTCTCTTATTAGTCTTAAATAGGTTACCCTATAGATTCATTGCATGTCCCCTAGTTTTTTTATATTCTGATAACGCAAACAATCGATCTACATTTACCTGTTCCATTCCATTCATTAATTTATAGACCTATATCATATTTCCCCTCAGCCATCTCTTTTCCAGGTTGAAGAGCCCTAACTTTTTTAGCCTTTCTTCATAGGAGTATCTTTCCCTTCCCTTTACCATTTTGGTGGCTCTTTTCTGTACCTTTTCTAATAACGCTATATCCTTTTTAAGATACGGCGACCAGAATTGCACACAATATTCAAGGTGCAGTCGCACCATGGAATGATACAGAGGCATTATAATATCCTTTGTTTTATTTTCCATTCCTTATGATACCTAGCATTCTATTTGCTCTCTTGGCCGCTGTTGCACACTGGGCAGAGGGTTTTAACATGATGACGATGACGCCTAAATCTTTTTCCTGGGTGGTGGTTCCCAATGTGGAACCTTGCATCTTGTAACCATAGTTTGGGTTGTTCTTTCCTAGGTGAATAACTTTGCACTTGTCCACATTAAGGGGTATGTTTACTAAACGGCGCTAATGTCGCAGCGGTGGTATTATCGCGCGATAAGCGCCTGCAGCGTTAAGGCACCCTAACGCCGTGAAATCCGGCCCTAAAGGGCGGAGGAAGGCTTCCCAGAGAGCGGAGAGAGGGGGTTAATGGGTGGAGAGTGGGAGGGGAGTGACACCATGTACACTAACACTGTGGAATCCGGGTCTGAAAACTAACTCCAGTGAAACCCTCGCATTAAGGTACATTTGCAGGAAAGAGAAACCATTTACGTCAGCAATGTACAGCAAAGCCAGGGAAACCAAGAAAAATTGATAGCTGTGATACATGCACAAGGAACAAAAAGGCACAAAAACACAGAAAATGACCTGAACAAAATTTAAAATCCCCATAACCAAGCTGGCCAGTAGTGATATTAATGAGAAACATTAAAAAACACTACTGAGAAAGCTAAAAAAAAAATATATCATGTCTGGAAGGGTCTATGCTCTGTCCCCCTACAAGGTGAATGATCCCACATTGAAATAGCGCTGATCAGGGTTTTCCCTTTATATTGGGCAGCTTTCTTATGGCGTGCACATGTGCCACAACAGCAGGGTGGGCATGTAGGAAAGGGCAACTGTACAGATGCCGGAAATGGGATACAGAGAGCTGCAGGCGGCACATGCTGTGGTCCAGCTGGGGCACAGTGCGGACTAGGCAGATGCCTAGGTGGCGCATAGGAATGCTGAAACTGTAGAGCAGCCAGACAGCAACTGATAAGGGCCCAACATGGGCATGAGTGTGTTTCTCACAGTGTCACAGGGGATAGTACCCAGCAGGTACCCCCAAGGGCACAGAACATTGGCAGGCGGTGGTGGGGGGGAAGTGCAGACGTCTATGCAGGCACCCCTACCCCAGATCCCACACCATAGGCAGCTGCCTACCGGCACACTGGATGGCCTGAGACTGCGCACCACCAGCACTACCGGCATAATGGCATGGCAGCATGGTGCCGGAGGGGTGCTGGTGGCAGAGGGGGCAGTGGCATCTGCCCACAGCAGACCATGGCCTAGCCCCGTTTAGGTGGGTTCCGTGCACTGCAACAGACAGGGTCTGTCTGACAAATAGTCATGGTATCCCCAGGGAATGAACCATCCCTGTGGCAACAGTGTGGTGCAGTACACACAGCCAATATGTTAAGGAGCAGAAGGTCACAAGTTCAAGTCCCAGCTGTGGCTCATGCCAACCCCATCCCCACATTTTACCCAGTACAAAACCGTGGTAATAACGACAGAAACGTTATTGCAGATAACATAAACATGCCTGAAACACCTATATTTTACCCTACAGAGCACAGACACCATAAACATGTGCAATACCTAGAGCAGAGTTTCCCATCTCCAGTCCTGGAGGGTCAAACACCATTCAGGTGTCATGCTTTCTCTAATAAATATGCCTGTGCTGCATTTGCATGCGCCGCCCCCATGATATGCAAATGTATCTCATGCATATTCATTAGGGACAGCATGAAAACCTGAACAGTGTTTGGCCCACCAGGACCGGATTTGGGAACCCCTGCCCTAGAGCAGAGGCCAACAGGGTTACAAACACCCACACCCACAGGCTCCACTATCCAATGCCTCATGGAGAGGCAGGCTGTTTGGCCCTGCGTGGAGCAGCATCTCCCAATACTAGCACTTGCATGCCTTAGCAATGCTGCCCTAAACCTGGGAATATGTTACACAAATATCAAAAGGTTGCTATGATTAATGGCAGATAGCAATTCCTAAGTTAAGCACAATTTGCTGATAGAGCTGCATCATAGCAACCTTTCTGATATCTGTGGAGTGTGTTTCAGTTCTGGTTTCTGACAGTGTTTACTACCCCGGGTAGTGACCCCAACAGTATTGCGTACCATAGCCATGCCTGCACTGTGCTCAGGACTGGTGTGGTGGCCAGGGTTGACAAAAGCCTCTATATTTGCACAATGCTGGCATAGGTGTGGGAGTGTGTGTCTGTCTATCCAGTGTGTGGTGGCTGCCAACACCTTACTTAGCCCACACTGCTTGCACTGTTTCTAGTGTTAGCCTGCATGTGCATAATGAGGAGCAAGGTACTGTGGGTATAGCCTGGACAAGGCGGCCTGGGCAGGATGCATTTGCACAGGGCATAGGGCAATGGCTGGGACATTGTAGTGCCCGGCCACCACCTGCACAGACAGGATGGCCACAGCATGTCCTGCTGGGAGGACACTCTCACCCTGACTGAGCAGTGACCACGGCATGGCTAGGTTCCCCCATAGTGCTATATAGTATTTCTCTCAAGTGATATTTAAGGGTTGTCTTTTCTGGGGCTCAGTCACTGACTTATCTGCTTGGTGGGTATGCTCACATCTCCTCCAGGAACATGCAGTATGGACTAGCTAGCAGACTGTCTGAAGTTAGTATGTGTATGGCTGGAACACCTTGCAGGGTGCAGTAGCTGGAGACTCACTGTGCTTGTTGCTGGAGAATGTCAGATAGTGGTGGGGGGCAGCTGAGCATTTCCAGGCCTACTGTCTGTCTGCCATTTTGCCTTATGGATGTGTACAGATCTGCTTGGACTGCCCTGTAGGGTGTCTGTTCCCCAGCAGGACTGGGGTTGATGGTCCCCTCTACTGCCACCATTGCAGGGATATAGAATGTGGATCTGTTGGTGGGAGATCCTGTTCCCTACCCTGAGCCACAGAGGGTGGGTTGGGTGGTGCTACATAATCCACCTATGGGTCCAAACCCCTCCCTTCCTCCCTTTTCACTTAAATCATGTGACCATGGCACCCATACAGGATATGCACTATTCTGGGTGCATCATAGTCCATAAGGGCTAGATATGACTGAGAAATACAGGTGTATGCTAGGTGTGTCTACAGGAACTACCTATCACACACTGGCACTGATGGGGACCTGCAGCATGGTCTATCTCAGCCATGCCGGGTGCTGCGGACCTGGTGCTGGGCACCCCACCTCACCCTCAGGGTGAGCACAGTACTCCCACAATGTGACGGTCTGTAGCTATTCTGTGCCAGTGACACACACGGTCAGTTCCCCCTACCAGGCCTAGGTGCTGTGGGGGTGCATATCCCATCTTGTGATCATCTGTAGACTGCTGATTTGCATGTGCAGTGCATCATGGGTACGGGTGGGTTAACCCTATCCTGGTAACCACAGCAGACAGTTTGTGTGGTGACCTGAAGTCCTTCTGTAGCCAGCCAGTGGTTTGCTAGCAGCTATAGAGATGTAGCCCACTGGTTACTTCATTGCCTGTAGAACCAGAGGTCATTGGTTTGATCCCACAGTGGTGTTATTTGATAGGGCTGTCTGAGGCATTTTCTTTTTTTAATTTAAATTAGTGCTGCCATCAAAAACACACTCACAGTGCTGTAACCTTAAGGTGCCTCATAAGGCGCCCTATAAAGCGCCTTATAAGGCGCCCTATAGGCAACATTATAGGGTGCCTTGGCGGACAGTGCACTTTATAATGTGCCCTCTGGAGTGCCTTATAGGGCGCCTTATGCGGCACCTTAGGTTACGGCACTGTGAGGGTGTGTTTGCTGGCAGCACTAATTTAAATTAAAAAAGAAAATGCCTCAGCAGCATGGATTTAAAGTAAAGGATAATGCCTCAGCCAGCCTTATGCATTAAGCCCACTGGGGGATCAAGCTCATGACCCCTGTACCAGCAGTCAGGGTATTTACCATTGCGCTACACCTCTGCTGCTGTGTTAGGTCAGCACGCCTACTTAAGACTAACGCGCGTTAACGTGGCACAGCTCCCTCTATCGCGTGATAATGTGCGCGGTGCACTTTATTGCATGATTGCTACATTTAGACCAGAACGCCCACTCTTTCTATGGCATCCTGCACATTATTGCTGGGCGCACATTAACACGGTTTAGTAAACATATCCCCTTGGGTAACTGTTTAGCCAGCTATTGCTGTGTGAAAAGGCATAGCACACCGGTTAATACAATGCTCTCAAGAGCCAGTAGTGATGGGTTTGAGACCCCAGTGTACCAACACCAAGATAAATGCATAATAAATGAATTGGGTTAAGAAAGGTCAGATACATCACTGCAATGTGTGTTTGCAGCATAGATCTTTATATATATTGATTGTGCCACCATTTCCTGTGTACCAGCCATGGTACAGGCACAGGCACAGGCACGTTGCTAGCGCAACTTAATGATACACGCTGCGCTCGTTAAGGTGCGGAGGCACTGCTGTGCGCGTTACAGCGCGCATGTGCATGCGTGAACAAGCTATTGCTGGAAATGGCTACTCGCTCAAGAAAGCCAGCGTTCACTCGTTGGGAGTTACACCACCTTGCAGGGCTGATCTGCACTAGGCAGACTAAACTGTTTCTGGGGTCATTGAAGCGGCAGGACCTCGGTCATGTCCGGAGGGCCTGGGAGCACGTAACAAAGCGATCTAATCATCTGGCAGACTACCCACATGAGGTAAGTGTATGGGGACAGGTCAGTATATCCATATCCATATCCATTGTTGATTGTTTTTATTTATTTATTTACATTTTTTATATACCGCGCTATTATAATCAGTGCGGTGTACAGTTGAACAGAACATACTGCAATGCAACAGGCCAGATTGAGTTTACAAAGAACAGGGGTAGTAAAACATGGAAGTAACCAGGAGAACTATTTACAAATTATAATTTCTCTTTTATATAGGGATCTTTACCAAAGACATATAGGGATCTTTACCAAAGGCATATGTTCATGAGTCAGGGGGTGAGGGGAGGGGGAGTGCTGATTAACCATTCTCTTCAGGGGGCTGAGCTATGGGGTAGGAGGGCAGGGTGATGGCTGTGTGTTTTCCAGAATTAGTTTCAGGGTAATGTTTTAAGAACAGGTGGTGTTTGAGAGCTTTTCTAAATAACGTTAGGTTTGTGATGGCTTGGATTTCGGTTGGGAGGGCATTCCAGGCCCTAGGAACGAATATGGAGAAGGCCCTACTAGCTGTTGTCTTTGTGCATTTTGTCAACATCTTGGGGACTTCTAGTGTGTTCGTCAATGTAGATCTCCTGTTCCTGTTGATCGGTATGCTGTGGATAAGTTTACTGATGGGCGTAAGGGCTGGTTCTTTAGGGCTTTGAATGTCAGGACTAGGGTCTTGTAATGGATTCTAACCTGCAGAGGTAGCCAGTGGAGGTTCTTCAGGACTGGCATTATGCGGTCTGACCTTGATAATCCTACAAGTACCCTCGCAGCTGAGTTCATGGCAAGTTGGAGCGGGCTTAGAGTTGACTGTGGAAGTCCATGGAGGATGATATTAGCGAAATCAAGATGTGGGAGCACCAGGGCTTGGAAGATTGTTCGGTAGTCGGTGAAGTCAAGTAATGGGCGGAGATGACGTAGTGTTCGGATCTTGTGATATATTGCTTTTGTGGTGTTTTTTACATGTGCTGACATGTCGAGCTGTTGGTCGAGTGTAATGCCTAGATAGCGAATTATGGATTTGGTCTTCAACTCAGCATTGTTGACTTTTATTGAGGAAGGTGGCGTAAACTTCTGATTTCTCGTGACAAATAGAATGTCAGTTTTGCTGTGGTTAATCCGTAGGTTCTGTGTGAGGAGCCAGTCTGCTACTGCATCAAAGCATCTTAATATTGGTGAGAAGTCTGGTTGATCGATCTTGAAAGGTATGTAAATCAGGATGTCATCTGCATAGGCAAGACATTGAACATTGAAAGATCGGATCAAGGCACAGATGGGCTGCATGTAAATGTTAAACATCAATGCAGATAGGGATGATCCCTGAGGCACACCATGTTTCAGTAGAAATGGCTTTGAGGTTGTGGCGCCTGCTCTGACTTGTTGTCATCTGTTGGCCAAATAGGATTTACACCAGGCTAGAGTGGTGCCTTGTATCCCTTTTTCTTTGAGACAAAGTAATAGTATGTCATGGTTCACCGAGTCAAAAGTGGCTGCAATGTCCATAAAGATGAGGACAAATCCTTGGTGGATGTTGTCAAGTCCTGTGACTAGGTTGTTAAAGAGGGTTGTGAGGATGGTGTCAACACCATGTGCTTCCCTAAAGCCATGTTGGGATGGGTCAAGTGGTGCTTCGGTGTCGAAGTGCTGTTGGATTTGTCGCTGGACTACCTTCTCGATGATTTTGGCAAGAAGGGGGATGCTCGAAATTGGTCTGAAGGATTCACCTTTAGATGGGTCGAGTCTGCTATTTTTCAACAGTGGACGGATTGATGTGTACATTAGGTTCTGTGGGAAAGACCCTGTTAAGAAGGATTGATTCAGAATTCTGCTTATGATTGGACTGAGTTCATGGTGTAGCTCTTTAATCCAACTGGCTGGACAAGGATCGTTGGGTGCAGTGGTGAGGTTAATAGAGGAAATAATGTCTTCGATCTCTTTGTTGGATACCTCACAGAACTTGAGCAGAAAGGCTGGCTGGGAAGTATCATGCGGGGTGGAGAGGATTGTGGTGGTTGCATTCATGTTAGTCTGGATCATCTTCGACTGTAGATAGTTGGAGTAGTCCTGCGGCTGAGGCATGGGTGGTTGAGCTAGTGCTGGATCACCTGTTAAGGACTTTACAATACTGAATAGGTCATGTGGTTTGTTCATTGACCATTTTAGTATATCTGAATGGTAATGTTTTCTTTTTTCCGTCATTTTTTCTTGGTGTATTTGTAGGTGTGAGGAGTACACGCAGAGTACCTCGGAGGTCTGGGTTTGGCGCCACTGTCTCTCGAGCTTGCGTAGGTGGAGAAGTGATGCTCACAGGTCTTTGGAATACCATGGTGCGTATTCCCGTTTCGTTGGTTTCTTGCTAGTGGATGGGGGGCAGGCGGCGGCTCTAAGGGCATCATCCCAGTTGGATACCAATTTGTCTGGGTAAAGGGATGCGTTGGTAAGGAGAGGTAGGACCTTCTCGAGAATCTCGCTCTTGACGAGGGGCCGAAAGCGTGTCTTAAGGGTTCTGGGTGGGGCATATGCTTTATTGCTGCTATTGTTGTAGTAGTTGGTGGGTATGTGGAATATGAGTAGGTTATGGTCGGACCAGGGTACTGGTGTTATGGAAATCACACGACCTTGGGTTGAGTTGAGAGCAGTCTGAGGAGCGAAGATCAGGTCCAGTTTACTCCACTTACTGTGGGTAGGAGAGTCGACGAGTTGCTCGTAACCCAGCTCGTTCATTGCTTCAAGGAAGGCTGATGAATGTGCATCTTGTAGGGAAGGCAGGTTGAAATCTCCTATTAACCAATTTAGGGAGCGTGGGTTATTTGAGTTACAGGCGAGGTCGATTATTGACGGTAGATCATCTGGTGATGATGTTGGTGCTCGGTACAGTAGGTTGATTGTGCAGTGCTCGTTTGATATGGTGATCATGTCCAGGTGGGTTGTGCTGGTGGTGTTGCTTAGTTTAAATTGGAGTTCGGATCTAGCAAGAATGAGTGTACCACCTCCCTTCTGGTTGGTCCTATGGCAGGCATAGAGAGAGAATCCTGGTGGGGACATCTGGTTGATAATAACGTTGTCATAGTCGGATAGCCATGTCTCAGTTATCATTAGAATATCGTAGCTGTGTAGCTGTGCATTGTAGCTGTGCATGCTGCTGTGTGTAGGCATTCTATCTCATTTATGCTTATTAGTTTAACCCACATGATACACCGCCTATGTATCACATCAAAGTGGTTTGCCCTATCCCCAGGAGGCTAAGGACCTGATCACAGAGTTCCAGATGTCATACTGGTGTTATGGCAGCTGATGCAGTTGATGTGTTAAAATACACTGTAACACAAAGAGACCCTAGATCTTCCTAAAGATGTTTGGTAAACATCATGCTGATATGGTAGGTTCTGCAGTTGCAGGGTCACATATCTGCCCTACCCCTAGGGATCCTGAGACCTGCTCCAAATGGTCTGTCAGTCACCCTGGTGATATGGTTGTGTGTGCATTTGCAGGCTAAAACATCTACCCTACCCCCAGGAGGCCTGACACCCCATCAAGGTGGGCTGTCAGTCACCCTGGTGATATGGTTTATGCTGCTGTTGCTGTGTTATAATCCACCCTACCCCCAGGAGGCCTGAGACCTGCCCAAAGTGGGCTGTCAGTCACCTTGGTGGTATGGTTTATGCTGCTGTTGATTTGTTATATTTCACCCTACTCCCAGGAGTCCTGAGACCTGCTGAAAGTGTTCTGTCAGGCATCGTGGTGATATGGTGTATGTTGCTGATGACGTGTGCTAAGTCACCCTACCCCCAGGAGGCCTAAGACCTGATTGCAAAGGTGGATATAGCATCTAGCTATTGTGGTAGGGTATGCCGGGTTTGGACACACATTTGCTCTATTCCACGGAGGCCAAGACCTCATTACATGTCTGTTATGGATTCTGATGTTATGGTAGGTGCAGCTGTGGATGTGCTGTAAACCATCCCACCCCCAGGAGTCCTGAGACCTGATTACGAAGGTCTGAAACAAATCCATATATCATTGAAGTGTACGCAGCTCCTGGTCACACATCTTCTCACTCCCCAGGAGCCCCGTACCTGATTGAAGAGGAACATTATAGATGCTGGTGTAAGGGTACATGCACCTGTTGGGGTTGCACAGCTCTGTCACAACCCCAGACAGAAGCACAGATGTTAATAGGCCAGCTAGGTGTGTTGGGCCATGCTCCTGTTGTAGTCAGCCATAACTGCCCTAATCACAGGAGGCCCTAGTCATGACCATAGAGGTATAGTATACAGTCAAGTGTCATGGTATTGGCGTCTGGCAAGGTGCACAGGGCCACCCACCTTCTGCTCTACGTTAGAACACATCACCCATGCGTGGTAGGATATCATGGTGACATGGCGGGTGTGTCAGCTGATGTGTGTAGGTCAGGCAAACACACATGTGTTTGCCAGACAACACAGGGGGTTAGGGAGGACCTCCCCTAACCACCAGCATGGCCAAACCACACGTGGCATGGTACTGCCAAGTCTTGCAAGGAGAGTGTAGGAACAGGGTATGGTGTGTCCAGGGTGTTACGCACAGTACACATATATGCCACTGCACACATGCCCAGACCCACAGCCACACATGCAGGTGGCACTGGCAACTGTTAGTAGAGGACACACTGACCAGAGGAGCAGGAGCAGCACGATGCTGCGCACAGAGATGTGTGATATGTGTTGGCCACCCACCAGAGATATATGGTCATTAATGCACCCTCCCATTGCTTTCCCCCCCTAGGTAGAGGACCTATGGATAAAGGGTCAGGAGTTGAGGCTGCACTGCCCGGAGGTCCTTGCCTGCCTACAGAGGCGGGCAATGTCAGAACATGGAGGTGAGTGTTGCGGCCTCTGCAGCTCAGCAGAAAATATCACAGTGGCCCACCAACCTGTGTGCAGCCAAACTATGTACATGTGGTATGTGACTCACATACTAGTGTGCTAATGACTGTCATCCCCCACAGAGGATGCTCCTGCTGCCGAGAGCCCCTCCACATCACCGACACGCCCCACTGCCCAACGCCGGAGAGAGGAGGAGGAGGAGGAGGAGGAGCAGAGGAGGAGGAGGAGGCGGAGGAGGAGGAGGAGGTGGCAGAGAAGGGGGCGGCAGAGGCGCCAGAGGCTGAAGAGGACAATGGGGAAATGGAGAGGGTGGAGGGTGGGGTGGGAGGGGAGGGAGAGAATGTCTGTTGTGTGGGGGGTGAGGAGGAGGAGGGGAGCATGGAGGGTGGCGAGGGTGGGTGGGAGGTGCTGGGGGGAGGAGGAAGGGGAGGAGGGGGTTTGGAAGGGGGGAGGGTGGGAGGAAACACAGGACAGCACAGGGCACTGTGGGTTCTTGCCAGCCACCGCATGTATGTGGCAATGGTGCCCGTCTGGGTGTAGCTACGCCACCCATTGCCACAGACAGGTCCCACGCACATGTCACCACACAGACACCTGGCACCATGTGTGTATGTGGTGGCAGGTGCATACAGGACCTGTATGTGGCAATGGACAGCGTGGTGCAATGCCTGCGGGCCCAGGACCACACCATCCGGTGGCTGGCAGGTTCCATTCAGTGGATGACTGCCGAGATGCAGCGTGTGATGGGTAGGAGTGCTGCATCTCGACAGCCATCCACTGATGGGCATCCCAGGAGCATGTGATGGCCCCTGTGGCGCCCACACATGTGCCCTGTGCTGTCCTGTTTTCCGGGACCCAACATGTGGGCGTTAGTATCCTTCCATCCCCTTTACCAAACTGCTAGGTACATATGACCTAGATTGGCCACTGTTGGAAACAGGATAATGGGCTTGATGGACCTTGGTTTGTCCCAGTATGGCATATCTTATGTTCTTATGTTCATATACCCTTTGCAAATAAGTTTTGAATACAGTTTTGTTACTACATCACAATGGTCATGTGTCTCCCTTACAGACAGACTGTGGATGTAAGCATGGGACACGTGTGTAGATCACTATGTGTATGCATGGTAGACATGGGTATCATACATGGACTGTCTCCACATGCAGTTGTGGGGGCTGCCCATGTGCGTAGACGTCTGAGTCCCATGTTGTCCCTGTGATGTGCCAATGTGGAGCGTGTCCCAAAATCTGTGGTCATGTGCATGCTGTGTGCAATATGTGGGATCCTTATCTGATGCACCATGCTTGTGTGGCATTAGGGGAAACGGCTAGCAGCAGGTATGTGGCATGGAGGGTAATATGGAATGCTATACCCAGGAGCTGCACAGAGTGATAGCTGTTGAGGGCGACATAGGTCAATGCATGTCACAAGGATGAGCGGTAGGGGACTACAAGTGCTAGTGAAGAGTGATCAGCTGACTGAAGCAAGCCACCTTTGTCTGCCTGTGCCGCATGCAAGCCTATGTGGGAAGACAGCCATGTAGGCCCTGGTGTGGGCAGGGAGAATGGTCACACTTGTGTGTCCAATGATGGAGAGTATATGGGGTAGGAGAGGGTGACACATCCCTACACCAGACATGTACCACCGTGAACATCTTCCTGGGCAATGGGAGGGGACAGGAATACCCCCACGCATAGGTAGTGGGGTGGTGACCTGCCACAGTCCATGACACACAGGGCATGGTCTGACCTATACATGCTGATAGGTGGCAGTACAGACACCCCACCCCTGAGGGGCATGGGTAAGGCACATGTGGGCAGGGAGACAACAGGAGGTGCAGGGTACGTAGGGGGCCACAGTGCCACACACTGGAAACAAACACATAGGATGTAATAGTTCAAGATGGTTTATTTGTACTGCTCACATTCTCCGTGGCCAGCCACGGCGATCACGGCCCAACCCACCCCTCTCTTGCGGGGCTGCTGGTGCAGCCTCTGGTGCCGGTGCTGGCTGCTGTATCCATGCTGCTATGGCCTCCTGGGCATCTGCAATGTGGAGGAGCGCCCCTGATATAATGTCTGCTGTTGTCTGCAGCTGTTGGATCCCCTGGTTAGTGGCCAGCAAGATCATTGTGAATGGCCAACAGAGCCTGATGAGTGCCTGTGGGTGGGACACAAGGTGATATGTGAGATACCTCTTTCAAACCCAACCGTCACACATGCACATGTCAGGCATATCCCACCAGATCAGTATGCAGAACAATCATGCATGCCACAACTAGAAACGCATGATCATGTTTAGATCTGTGTGTCCCATGAGTCATTCTCATGCCTGTAAGGGGTCTTGATGAGGGGTCATGAGAATCACAGATCTCACACATGGCACAGTGTCGTAGTTTAATCTGTCAATGCTTGATCTGCACACCGGTCGTCTGAGATAGGTCAGATGACATGAGGGGTCATGGCACACACATACATATATCTGGGGGGCCCTCTTTTCTATAATGCTGGCGCACAGTGCAGATTATGTTGACAAACTATGCTGCTTAACAATACCCATGGAGAGGTCTGTCAAGTAGGGTGTCTGGGTGACATGGGATCGGTGGTTTCCACTGTGCACTTACCTGGGGTATATGGCCGTGCACAGTGTGCGTGTGTCCAAGCCCCTCACACATGCTGACAGCTGACAAGCCATGCTACAGGAGGGTGAAACGCACAAGGCACAGAACACCCCCCCAACATAAGAATCACTCTGTTATGTGGACAACATGCAATCTCCTTGTGGATGTTCCAACAAACCTCATGGGGATTGTTATGTAAGCTGTTACCCACCTTCGGCATCATGTCGTGCTGAGGCACTGTGGGCCCGCAGCTCCTCAAGGATTGTAGCCATGCTTGTGGGAGGGGTGGATGATGTCCCTGGTGCCTGCATGGGGTTGTGGTTCCCCTCAATCTCAGAACCCTCTTGAGCTGGTGTGTGGCTGCCTGTGGCCCCCACTGTGGCGGTGACGTCCGGGGGCGTGTCCTCTGCCTCGGCCAATCCATGGGTTCCTGGTGTGCCCCCAGACATTGTGGCCTCTGGCTCCTCCACATCTTGAGGCTCTGCCACATCCTTCTCCTCAGGTGCTCCATGGTCATGTAGTCACCTGGGTTGTGGAAAAGCATACACAGCACAGATAAGTATGCACAGTGCACCTATGTACACCTGTGTAGTACATCTACCCCACAATCAATGAGTTGTACGCCTGTGCCTGCTGTTGGTGTGCCTAAAATAGGGACAGCACAGGTGCCTACAGTGTGCTGTACCTGGCAGGGGGTGGGGGTGTAGTAGGCTCATTCCCTGGTATAGCTGTGACACATGGGATGCGGTGTGTGGGGGATGGTGTGTTGAGTGCCATGCCCCCTATCTGCAGTATCAGATATGGACTGTCCACCTGACCTTGTCTGTGGCCTCATCAATACAGGTGGCCGTGGCACGTATGGGAGTTCTGAGTGGGATTGTGTGCCGTCATTGTGTGTGTGAGTGATGTGCTTGCATTGCCCTGAGTGGCATACACGATAGGGGTTGCAGGATGTGTCCATGTCAGCCAGATGTGTATGTGGGCCCTCCGCTTTGGCAGACAGTGTACGTTGTGGGTGGACAGCTATCACATACTCCAGGGGTGTGGTGGCGTGTCTGGGGGGATGGGTGGAGCACTGCTGAGTATGGGGTTGCACAGTGTGTGGGGGAAGGGAATGCATGTGTGGCACTGCGGGATGTGCATATGGGCTGATCCCAGGTGTTGTGGGGTTTGTGCTATGTGCATTTTGTATGTGTGTGGTGATGTACCGTCCAAGGTCTGGTGAGGGAGGGTGGGGTATCCCCACGTAATGTGGGCCCCGACAGAGTGCTAGGTGTGTGACGTGTGTCATGTTTCTGGTGCCGTTTCCTTGCATCTATGTCATCATCCCCATGTGTTAGACCCTTCCCTGTCCCTGGATAGGTAGGTGCATACAGACGTCATATATGTTTTGGTGGGGTGTGTGGGTACCCACAGGTCACTGTGTCCTGGGCTAGTTGTATGTCCCTCTTGTATGTCTCCCCCTGTCTCACTGTCTTTGGGGGATGGCTGCAGATGTGTGATGACTGGTTGTGACTTATATGCCAGATACTATATTAGCAGGTAGACCTCAGGGGGACAGACACCGCAGGCAGCTAATGAAGTACACAACCCCAAATGGGGTGGGCACAGACATTAATTAAATGTAAGCCCTCATAATCCATATGTGAGGATTGAACGCTAGACCATTCTGGATATGGTTACTCCAGTGGTAGAGGCATCTGACCTCAGTTAGTCCCCCAACCACCTATCCATAGGGGGAAGAGTACTTATGAACTCTGCATACATCAGTGGCCAAACTTACCTATATGAAATGTCCCAAGGGTCCAGCATCACAGCCAGACTTCACAGCACTAGAGAGCAACAATGTAGAGGTGATACCAGGGGGTTATCTGCATACTGTCAAATGATATCCCAATGTGGCTCATTACTGTTACAGTGCTGCTCAGGTATGCTGTGCGTCTCATTGATTACAGTGGGATATCATTAGCCACTCCTCAGATAGGTCCTTTAAATCACTGTTACATTGCTGATCTGTGGTGCTGTAAACTGTTGCTATGCAGCTTGGCCCTCTGGGCTTTGCTTGTCTGTTGCCTGGACCATGGATGTATGCAGTGTCGCACCAGATATGGGTCTGGTCTGCCATGCCCCCTGCTTCACCATTGCTTTGGGAACCTCAAATACGCTCAGGGCTGTGTCCAACATGCACACAGGTCCACATATCTGTCACACACACCCTGTACCAACCCTGCCATGTGCTGCTGTGTCATCACCCCACAGTTGCCTGTGTTGGGGCACACATGCTCTCAGGACATGCTCCCCCACCATCCCCCTCCATGTGCCACATGTGCTTGGGCGTGCCCTGTACATGTACTGCATATCTACTACTACTACTCCTACTACACCTACTGAGCATTTTAATGGGCACTACCAAGCGCATGCATCACTGTAAGAGTGAACACACAAACAGACAATCTGTGCTCAGTGGAGCTTACAATCTAATTAGACATAGCAAGGACAGGTATGGAAAGAGGTTTGGAGCAGGAGCAAAGAGACAGGAACAGGGGAGACAGGACAAAGCATGGTGGTAGGAACACTTGTGAGAGGCTGACCAAAACGTGCAATTTAAAAAAGATGGAATGGCGAACAGCACACTCATGAGCCAAAGGCAGAGGCAAAGATATGAGCTATGAACCCAAGTGTGAGGAGGGACAAAGAAGATGCCTGACACCTAGACGTGTAAAGAGCAGCAAAGTGTAAGGGGCATACCTACCTGCTTGTGGATAGGCAGTGTCCAGTGCTTCTGGCTGTCCACACAAGTAGATGGGCCCAAGATGGTCTGTAAGCTCCTGTTCAAGGGGTGTGAGTGTTGGGGCAAAGGGGCCACCCCCACCGGTGCCCATGGCATGTTGCCTTTCAGCTACCATGTGTGCACGCACACCATGCTTTATATCGCTGAATCTTTTTCTAAGACTGTCCAGGTCCCTGGTTGGTCTCCCTGCCTGGGCTATGGCCTCCTGCACCTCCTCCCACACATGTGTACGTGCTGCCACAGTGGTGCTGTTGCTCAGCCGGCCATAGAGCACCTCATAGTGCTCCAACACAATGGCCAGCAGGATGTGGTTTTCCTGCTGGCTGAATCTCACAGCCCTCCTCCGTTCCGCAGCTGGCACTGGTATGTGCCTTCTCTTGGCACTAGGTGGCACCTGTGTGGGCTGGGACTCAACTGATGGACCTGCAGCCACCCACAAATGCCCAACACTCCCTGCTGTCTCTGGGTCCTGCAGAACAGGTGCCCCCCTCCTCCCCTCCTGCCATGTCCTGCTGTTCCTTCTCCCTGCCCTCTGTGCCCTCTCCCTCCTTGTCACACATCCCGACTCTTCTGCTACCCCTCAGACCTGCTCCTCGCCCCACCTCCTCTACCTGCTGCCTGCTCCTCAACTCTGATGCTGTATCTCTAGACTGCTCTTTGCCTCCCCTCCTCTCTCTCTCTCACCTGCTTTGCATCCACAGCTCTCCACACCTCCAACGATCCACACCTCTACACACCTCTCCACACCACACCTGCCTCTGACACTCTCCGCCACCACTCACGGCCCAACCACTCTCCACAACACACCTGCCTCCTCTCTTCACTCTGTTCGACACTCTCCTCACTTCACCAACAGTACACGCCTTCTCTCCTCTCGCCTACACAAACCCCTCAATGTGAACCAGGTGTGCAGGTGTATTTATAGGTTAATTTTACGTAGCGCGCGTTGTGCATGCGCTGCAGGGCACGCGTGTGTTGTGCGTGTTGCGCATGCACCGCAGGAATACAGACATTTGCGCGTGGGACCCCATCTTACACACGCGCTGTGCATGAGTGCGTGGCGCATGCGCCTAACATCACACAGCACATGCGCATGTGTAACATAGTGTCCTGTGTGCACACCTTACACATATACGTGGCGCATGCGCAACGTGTGCTACGTAAAATTAACCTATAAATACACCTGCACACCTGGCTCACGTTGAGGGGTTTGTGTAGGTGAGGGATAGAAGGCGTGCGTTGTTGGTGAAGTGAGGAGAGTGTTGGAGGCAGGTGTATTGTGGAGAGTGGCTGGGTGTGTGAGTGGTGATGGGGTAGTGTGG
Source organism: Ichthyophis bannanicus (assembly GCA_033557465.1). Lineage (NCBI taxonomy): Eukaryota > Metazoa > Chordata > Amphibia > Gymnophiona > Ichthyophiidae > Ichthyophis > Ichthyophis bannanicus. The sequence continues at coordinate 351,894,956 of CM066037.1, forward strand.
CTGGGTTGGTGTGTGGTGAGGGAGGTGTGTGGCTAGGTTAGTGGGCTGAGTGTCTGTGTTGGAGTGAGTTAGAGGCGTTGGAGGGGCAGAGTTTATGGCGGCCTTTGTGATCTCTGCATGTGCAGTAGGAGATGAGCAGGGGCTGCGGTTGCCTGATGGGGGAGATGGTGTCCATGGGGCTGAGGCACAGGGCATGGGTTTAGTCCCGCTGCAACACAGACCTGCAGCTGTGGGGGCAGGCCAGGCAGGGGCTGTGCCGGCACGGCGCAGGAGGCGTGCAGAGTTGCAGGCTCGCCAGCCTCACCTCTACAGGCTCAGGGCCCAGCTCCAGGGCATGCGTGTGGACCAGGTCACCTCCCTCTACCGCCTGAGCAGGGGGGCTATTAGGGAGCTCTATGAGGATCTAAGACCTGACCTTGAGCCCCTGACTGGTCGGTCACATGCCATACCGGGTTTGGTCAAGCTCCTTGCTGCCCTACATTTCTTTGCCTCTGGCTGTTTCCAGTTATCTGTGGCCGCAGTGGGTGGCATGAGCCGCCCAACCTTCTCACGCTGTCTCACCAGGTAATGCGTGCCATGATCACCGGGTGGGGAATTACATTGCAATTCCCAACACTAGGCAACAGTGGGGGACCCTGAACCAGGCCTTTGAGGTGTTTCCGGGAATACCACATGTGATGGGAGCTATTGATTGCACACATATTGCCCTGGTCCCGCCCAGAGACAGGGAGGTAGTGTTCCGCAACCGCAAACACTACCATTCCCTGAATGTTCAGGTTGTATGTGATGCAAATATGCAAATTCTGAATGTGGTCCCTAGGTTTGCAGGGTCCACCCATGACTCCTATATCCTGCATCACCCGGCACTATTCAATTTGTGGCAGGACAGTATGAGGACTGTATACTGCTGGGTGTGTATTTCACATCTCCGACATGCACATGTTGATCCTGTGACTCACCGTATGTGTACATGTCTGTTTTTGAAGTGTATCGCTAGTTGTGTCTGTGTTTTATCTGTCTGGGTGTGACCTAACGTTGGGGGGGTTGTCTCCAGCTCTACCTTGCTACGGTGCATGGACACTTGCATTTGTGTCGTGTTTACAGATTATGTTGATTTCAATCCGTACACTTACCCCTTGTTTTGTGTGTCATAACTTCACATGCTGATGCATATTTGTGGTGTTCCATCATGTGCTGTCATATGTTTCTGTCAGGGTGTTTTGTATATTTGGTTTGTACATACATACTTGTGTCCATTTGGGTGGACATCAGCTCCTGCTTTAACGTTCCACATTTCTTTCTGCAGTTGATGCAGGATATGGGTGTCGCCCCTGGTTGCTGACCCCTGTGCGTCAACCACAGACACGTGCAGAGAGGAGGTACAATGAGGCCCATGCCTCCAGCCGCTCCGTCATAGAGCGCACCTTAGGACAGGCGGGGCCTTACAATACCAACTACAGACTGTGGCAGAGATAATTATAGCCTGTTGCATCCTGCACAACATTGCTCTCAGGCACCATATCCCTGTCAAAAATTTTTAATGAGGATCTGGAGGATGATCCTACGTGTCCTCCTGTACGTGCCCGTGGTGACACACGTGAGGGCATAGCAGTCAGTCGGCAGATGATTGAGGTGCTCTTCTCATGTAAGTACAGCATATGTTACCACATACATTTGTTTAGATATGTGTGTACTACTAGTGAACATTTGTATCCCAATGGTAGTAAGTTGCAACATTGCACTGACATGTAACAGACACTGCCTGACCATCACAGCTCACAATCTAGTCATGAGTGAAACACAGTAAATGTGAGCAGGGAACAACAGCGGGTGGTGGTGGATTGTGTGTTGGGAGTAGTAGGCTTCTGGGAGGTGTTGCTGTCATACCTGATTTGTGGCTGGTTGGGATAGGGACTGCTGTACAGACTCAGGTAGTTAGTTTGCGGCTTAGGGTGCAGCAAGGTGAAAGGCGTGTGGTATGGGGTATACAGTAGGAGGGCAGACCATAGATGGGACCAGTTGCCAGGATGTGTGTGTTTCACAGTTTCTAGTTAGAGCTGATTGATTGGTTGTTATGCTCTGATGAACGGGGACTGTGTGTTATTTGTTTCTTTATAGTGCTACATGTGATACGTAGCACTATATACATGCTGAGTAGTAGTTGGATTACTGGTATTTGATATCAGTAGACAAAGTTACTGCAACACCACAGTGTGCCTGTATGTATAGGACAGCATGTAGCCTTGACATGGATGCAGGAATGGATAGGGAACCTGTGAGGTGTCCTGACAGGGGGAGTATTATTGCCATTATGTGTGTGGCTATAGAAAAGCCAAGCAGTGCAGTGTTGCATATTTTTATGGAACACAGAGATGATTCAAGGCCAGATCAGCAAGGTGTAGGTTACAGTAGGCAAGCCAGGAGCTGATTAGGGGGGAGGGATTTGGGTTTTAGTTGTGTTTTCAGGGAGGACTGGGGAGATCTAGCTGATGACAACTAGACATAAACCACAAGCCTCAACTACAAGCTGGGTATGTGTGTAGAGGAGGAGAGTGCAGTCCACAACAACACCTACATTGCGGACCCTAAAGAGAGGAAGTTTCAGCCACACACACAAAGACGCTCTGATGGGAGGGGAGGGTTTAGGTGCACATATAGGATATCCATGCTTTGCAATTATCAATTTCACACAGTGGGATGATATGCAGCCATCAATGTCAAGTAGAAACTGGACATTGGGGTGTGTGGTTTGGCAGACATAACTCAGGCGTGGAGAGATATATTTGCAGCACATCAGCACACAGCTGTTAATGTAAGTCAAGGTATGAGATATATACACCAGGAAAATGTATATGGACAGAGGATAAGGATGGAGCCCCTGCATATTTCTCTGTGTTCCAGGAACTGACAGTGCTGTAGCAGACGACATTGAGACACAAGATCACACACTGAAGGGGCATTGGGAGCAATATGGGTGACACAGGATAGTATTGCGTGCTTAGAGCCAAGCAGGGACATGTTAGCGAGGAGCTAATTCTGTTCCACAGTTTTTACAGCAACAGAGAGGTGTGGAAGGGGACGGACAGAGTATGGACCCTTGTTGTTTGCCACACACACATCAGTGAAAATTTTATCATCAAAAAGATCTGTACAGTGTGATGGGGAACAGTCAGTCTGTTAGGGATCTTGGGGGGTCTGCGAGCTGAGGGCGTGAAGGTGCAGTGTGTGTTGCACAGCTCCAACCTGACTTATGTATGTTTCTCTTGTGTTTCTCAATCCACAGGACATACTTGGTGACCCTCCTGGTGCTGTGCTGCATTGGCAGGTGACTGTACATCATCCAACATGCAGTGGTCTGGGGTAGGTGGACCTACAGCTACTTTGTCTATGACGACAGTCAGGGGGAGCACATGTCTGCAGTGATCTGTCATATTGTACATATGTTGTTCACCTCTTTTCCCTGCACCCCCATACCCCGAATGTTGCTGTTGGCACACATATCCACCTGTGTTCCTGGCCAGTTTGTCTTCTCCAACACTGTCTCTGGGACACGTCCAACAGAGCTGCGTGTGTGTGCAGGTCCTAGGTGTTTGAGTGGTGGAATACACATACACCCTTCCCTAACATTGTAGCATCAGCCAACAGCAGGGTATCATTGCATTTAACAGGCCTTTATCTCCACTAATCTCCAATTTTGCACATACAGGCCATATGCTACTGCTGCCACGCTCACCTTAGCATACTGTGTTGGTGGATGTTTTTGGGTTGGCTGTGTGATGATACAGTGTGCAGGCATTTTGCATTATCATGTGGTGTGAGGGGTCCATACACCTGGGTAGCGGTGGTGACTGTGCTATCTCTACCTTACTGCTATTTACCTTGTGGATATTGTGGACATGTGTTGTGTGTAGTGGGCTGACCTATTTCTGCGCAACAGCATTTGTGTATCACAGATATTGCCATAATGTGGACATGCATCAACAGTGGCTGGACATGGGGACATGGTGATTCTGCACATTTCAGTGACATCTTCTCCCTTGACTGTGACGTGTTATGGCCTTTGAGAGCCGCAGGGGATCCCAAACATACACTTGCTGCAAACACACGGTAGGTTGCACCTTTGGTGTTTTGTGAATGACATCAGCCTTTACATGTTAATGATTTACTGTTTGTCTCATAGACATTTCCTGTTGGATCTGTGTACACAAACTCTGATGCACATGGGATGGAGCTGTGAGATGCCTATGTAACATGGCCATGGACATGACCATCTCCATGTGACACCCTTGTCTGTGGTTCCAATTCGATATGTCCCCAACATGCAGTGTGTTCTGTGTTGTGATCATGTTATGTTTGCCTTTGTGATGTTTCCTTACGTACATATTGATGTTTCACTCTGTGCAATTTGGGCTGATGTTGCAAGCAGCATACCACTACATTGTTTATCCTCTTCTGACACAGGGCAGTGAACACACAAAGCACATCTACTACGGTGCATCCGGCGGCACCATCAACCACCTGTTGGAGGACACAACAACACCATGGAACTATCCCTGGGAAATGGTGCCATAGGATGTTTGACCTCTGCGAGTGGGACACATGCCTAGGATGGACAGTATTATTTTTGGACTGCTACATTGGGCATGACAGGCCTGTCCAACACACCATTGCTGCTGTGCTCTGGCTGGGTGTCATGTTCATCACAGGAGACACACATGACCTTTCCAGTACTGTGGCATATTGGGATATCACACTTGACTATGCATGCCCAGGGTAACATGACTTGTTGGATTGCAGACAACCTTTGCACTTTGGACACTGTGTACTGGTCCCCACATGTGCAGCAGGGACTAACATTGTCACTGTATGTTGTACATCCTTCTGACATTGTGTTGTGTTTTGCCCATGTGTGTGACATGGAATGCAAGATACGCACATCTGTTTGGTATGACACGGGCATACAGCCATGCGTGTGGCACAGGGAGAACACTGGAGAGGTCCTCTTGTCCATGTCCACCTAGCCTCCACTTGGACATGACACAGTATTTGCCACGATGCCACCTTACTGCACACCAGCATCTTGGATTGCTGTTTACAATCACCAAGGGTGTTACAGTGCATGTGTGGCATCATTGTATCATGTTTCAACATACACAGTGCATGTGCATGTGACTGACTATGTTGGTGCAACACAGCAGGTTGCAATATGGCTTCTGTGTGGGTTACTATAACATGTTTGACCTTTCTTTCCATCATTATATACAGCTTATTGTGTCTGTTTACTGTACAGATGTGACGCTCTGCATTGATTTACAAACCGAGCATTGCATGTCTGTGCAGTCCTATTTATCCCCTGAGGTAACGACACTCACATTGCCCTGTTATATTTGGAGTGCGGCAGCGTGAGTGTCCATTTTCTTCCTTCATTAGTGCATTCCATGTATCATGATATATGTGTGAGGACACTGTATCCACACCAACTAGTGCAGGGGGAAATTCTGCATAGTGTCATCTCTGCATGTTTCTGCAGATGGTTTCTTTTGAATTCTCTGTGTTCATATGCCTCTGCTACCTGTTAGCATATCCTCATTGTGCATTTGACGATTGTTTAGGGTTACATTGTTGCAGCTTTGATTCCTATATCAGGCATTATGTGACAGCTGTAACATAATTTTCGATATGTGTGTTTAAACTTTCACACTTTTGACAACATATGCTTTTTCATTTGTGTGCCTCCAGTGTTGGCAGAAAGATATGTTTTAAGGAACAGATCATGATTGATGTGTGTTGGGCCCTCATCATGCACCGCCTACTGTCTACATGCACACATATGTAACTAACACATTTGGGGCATGCAGCAGCATGTGGGGGGTGGGGGCCTAATGCATACTGCACACCATGCACCTGATGCACATTATCTCTCCTGCCCATCATTTGTAGACGGGCCAGTGACCTTTCTGTAAGATGTGGGTTGCTGCCCTGCAAAATGTGTTTCTGTTTTTCACCTAGGATCCACTCACCTTGATATTATGATGGCGGTATCTACACTATCTGTGATGATTAGCCAAAATAAAAATATGTGTTTGACGTACATTTGTCTCTGCTGCTGCTTGATCACACTGACACTTGTATTTAATGATTTCCTGGTCATGTACATGGCCCACCTGTGCTCACATCCTTGTATGGTGGCAGCTGTCTATCTGCCAGCCGTTTGCCACATCACTGGGTGTTACAGGTTCCCATACACACCTTCCCTTTGAGGTAATATTTTTGCATTGTGCACAGTATGCTCATTGTGGTTGTTTGGCATAGTGGTTACAGACATGTGTTATAACACCATAGGTTGTAGGTTTGATCCCCACATGGGGTTTACTTTTTTTTTTCTGTTGTGCTAACACGACCATTAGGTACCTGCAGGTTCATCACCTATGCACGCACCCTTCCATCTCTTCACTGTACACCAAAGTGTGCCCTCTGTGCTGCCTATCCATCACATATTAGCTGTTACATATGTCTCTTTCTTTATAGTACTTACATGGCAGTCTGCTTGGGGGATTGGCATTGCTGCAGTTCAGCTGGTCTGTGGCCCACCTGTTTACAGGTTCAATTCTCTCCTGTTCTGTTCCACAGAGCATTCCCTGCCGCCCTTTCGGTTTAGGTTCTTTCCTCTTTGGCATGCTGTATCCACTGCATAACATTTCATTGTGTGTGTGTGTGCATATAGTTATATGTGGCTCTGGTCCCAATTACAGACTGTGACCTGATCTGTACACACCAGATCTACATGTGCATGTTACTGTTGGGGGTTTGCCTATCCTGGCAGCCAGCAGGCTTCTTGTGTGATGCCCTGCAGTATTCTTGTATGCAGCCTTTGCTAATGACCTCACGTTGGTGGTGGGGCCTACCGGTTTGTGCATTGCCATTTGTGCTAATGGTCATAGGTTTGATTCCTCTCTGTTCTCTTTCATTTGTATGCCTGTCCTGCACAGCTACTTTTCATTCCTGTGACAGTCATATCTGTGCAGATCTGTGCTGTTAGCCCATTGTACCCTTATCACAGTTGTCACCCATCCTTCTGTCCATCTATGTGTGTCTGCCAGCTGTGTGCCGTCCTACCCTGATGTGCATGCTGCTACCCCACGTCCTGCACTGCTACACATTTCTGCATTGCAGCTCTCCCTGGTTGCCTCTCCTGTGTGTGCTCTGCATAGCACTGCTACTCCGCTGTCATCCTGTCATTACACCTATCCTGCCACTTCTACCTCCTCTGCTGGACACGTCTTCCATTCCTCTGTCACACACTGTCATTATTGCATGGTACATTACCATCACTCTGTGCATCGCTACAGCAGCCCCCGATATGTTTGTCCATTTTTCCAGCTGCCACATGGGCTGGACGCAGATTTGTCTGGTCCATCAGCTCAGATCTACTTCCTTCCATTACTTGTGCATTGTCTTTCCTTGTTGCTCTGAGTAGTGTTAGGGTTACATTTATGTTTGGCCCATACCTCTCTTGCTTTTCAAATTGGGGGACCTTACTGCCCTTGGCCAACATTTTTGGGTTCACCTATACATCCTTGGGGCATCTTAAGCCACACCTTAGATTCAGCCAGCTTATGGGGTGCCTACTGTGGTGCCTTGGGAGTTGGCAACCTTTTGAGATGGCCCCTGGGGCACATTATAACCCATTTTGGTTGATGTGGTGGTTTAGGATGTGCCTTCTGGTGCGCCCTAAAAGGTGCATTCGTTTATGGCACTGGGGTGCAGGTATTTTTAGCTGGCAGCACAGATTGTTGTACTGTTTCAAGTAGGAAAAGGAATTGCTTCGGCCAACCTTATTCATTGAACTCATGACCCCTGTTTCATCAGCCAATGTATTAACCATTGTGCTACATCTCTGTTGCTGGGTTTACAAGTCAGTGCGCCTAATTAAGCTTAACGCACGGTAACGTGCGTGGCTCCCTCTATCGCGCGATAATGTGCATGGTGCACTTTATTGCGCGATAACGGGCGATTGCTACACTAAGACCGGAACGCCCACTCCTTTCATGGCATCCTGCACATTATCGCTGGGCGCACGTTAAGACGGTTTAGTAAACATGCCCCTAAATATCATCTGCCATTTGGATGCCCACTCTTCCAATTTATGAAGATCCCCTTGCAATTTTCCACAATCCTCTTGGGTTTTAACAACTTTAAATAGTTTTGTGTCATCTGCAAATTTGATAACCTCACTCGTTATTCCCATTTCCATCTCATTTATGAATATGTCAAAAAGCAGCGGACCCAGAACAGATCCCTGGGGTACTCCACTAGTCACCTTTTTCCATTGGGAAAATTGGCCATTTAGCCCTACACTCTGCTTTTATCTTTTAACCAGTTCCTGATCCACAATAGTACACTGCCTCCTATTCCATGACTTTTTAGTTTTGCCAAAAGTCTCTGATGAGGGACCTTGTCAAAGGCTTTCTGAAAGTCGAGATACACTATATCAACCGACTCATCTTTGTCTACCTGTTTATTCACACCTTCAAAAAAACATAACAGATTAGTAAGACAAGATCTTCCTTGTCTAAAGCCATGTTGGCTGTCTCCCATTAAGCTGTGACTATCTACATGTTCAGTAATTTTGTTCTTTATGATGGTTTCTACCATTTTTCCCGGTACAGACGTCAGGCTCACCAGTCTGTAGTTTCCCGCATCACCCCTGGAACCCTTTTTAAAAATTGGCGTTACATTGGCGATCCTCCATTCTTCAGGAATTACAGCTGATTTTAATGATAGTTCACATATTACTAGTAGGAGGTCTGCAATCTCATATTTCAGTTCTTTCAACACCCTTGGATGTATACCATCTGGTCCAGGTGATTTGCTACTCTTCAGTTTATCAAATAGTTTAACCTGTGTTGTAAAATGCTTTTTTGTCATTGTTCATGCCAATTATTGCTGTTTTTTTTTTAATAGTGACCCTTAAGTTTAAGTAAACCCTTGGTTTAGAACACAATTTCTGGCCTGGACTCCTTTCTTTGAGAAGAGTGAGTGTAAGTGTGTCAAGTGCCAAGTGCCTCTTGGCAATTGCCAGTCCCCATCAAGAAGAAACCCTGAACTTGTTAAATCCAGGAACTCAAAGAAATTCTGGGTGAAGCTGCTAGGATTTGTGTGCTTTCTTATCTGCCAAACAGTTGCTGAAGTAACTGCATGGACCATATACTGTAGAAAGGGGGTAAAATAATATGGCACCCGAACAACAGGGACTTAATTGGGACATTATATAAAGTGGTGTCTGAGTAGTAAAGACCTGAAAGAGATATTACATAAATGGCACTTGACCTACAAAGACTTAATGGGCACTACAGTAAGTTAACACTTAAACATATTAAATGATACACAGAAGATCACTATATTTATTTAACTGTATTTATATCCCGCTTTTCACCGGGTCAAAGCGGTGTTACATATAAGGGTGGGGAAAATTAAGTATCAGGGTGGGGCCATTACCAGGTGGGCAACGTTGATGATTTCGACATAAGACAGACTTTAGACATGGACAGTATAGTGCAGTTGTCGCTCAGAGGTTCATGATGGGTGAGTTCAGGGGTTGGTGCGTTTTTTGGTGGGGGTTGTCTTGAAGTATTCTTGGACTAGGATGGTTCTTAGCTGTTATCTGAATGATAGGAGATCGTTATTGTTTCTGAGGTGGCTTGGTAGAGAGTTCCATAGGGAGGGTGCATATAGTTCAAAGGCTCGGTTGCATGTCCATTGAGAGCATTTGGTTCTTTTGTGAGGGACGGTGAGGTAGTTGCTGGAGGCCTGTCTGGTTGTTTTGCAGTGGGCTGGACGGGTCAACAGGGTGCGAAGCTGGGTGTTCCGTGCTTGGTGGATGGCTTTGTGGGTGAGTAGGATGGATTTGTATTTAGTTCTTGCTTCGAAGGGAAGTATGTGTAGGTCTCTTAGAATTGGGGTGATGTGGTCGCTTTTCTTTGCTCGCTGAATGATTCTTGCTGTGGTGTTCAATGCAGTTCGGAGGGGGTTGGTCTGTGTGGCTGGTAGTCCATGGTAGATTATGTTGCAGTAATCCAGATGTGGGAGTGTCATAGCTTGCATCACCGTCCTGAAGTCCTGAGGTTCGAGGAGAGGTCTGAGGCGTTGCACTGTTTTCGCTTTATGGAATATATTTCCTGTGGTTTTGGTAATTTGTTGCTTGAGGGTTAGCGCTTGGTCAATGATAATGCCTAGATATCTTATTTGTGGCTGTATTTGGATGCATGTGGTTCCTATGTTGAGGTGTGTAGGTGGTGTGAAATCTGGGTCTTTTGTTACTATGAGGGCTTCAGTTTTCTTTATGTTTATGGATAAGTTGTTTTCTTGTAGCCAGTGGGACACTTCGGAGAAGCATGCTGAAAGATGTATATTTGTTGGGTTTGTGGTTGTAATTGGGGCGTAGAGCATGATATCGTCAGCATATATAAGGAAGTTGATGTTGTGGGTATGTATGACTGAACAGAGTGGTTGTAGGTAGATGTTGAAGAGCATGACTGATAGCGTGGATCCTTGAGGTACTCCTTGGTGTTGCTGGAAGGGGGGCGAGGTCGAGGTGCTGGTACGGATCAGTTGTTGTCTATTGGTTAGGTAGGATTTAAACCATTGAAGTGCGGTGTCTTTGATCCCAATTGACTGCAATCTTCGTATGAGGATGTTGTGGGAGATGGTGTCGAAGACTGCTGATATATCAAGGAAGATCATGGCATATCCAGAGTGTTTTTCTTGGGTTCCTATGATGAGGGTGTTCATCAGTGTGGTCATGAGGGTTTCGACACCATGTAGTGGGCGGAAGCCGTGTTGTTGAGGGTATAGTATGTTGTTGATGTCTAGGTGTTCTTGAAGCTGCTGCTGGACTATCTTCTCGATTATCTTGGCGGTGAATGGTAGGCTTGCTATCGGTCTGTAGGATGCAGGGTCTAGGGGATCTAGGTTTTGTTTTTTTAGGGATGGTCGAATGATTGTAGTTTTGAGGATGTCTGGCATGCGACCTTGGGAGAAGGATTCATTGACAATATGGGCTAATGGTGTGCTCAGGTCTTCTTTGGATTTCTTTATCCAGTCGGTGGGGCAGGGGTCCAGCAGAGAGGTGGTGGTGTTTAGGCGGGAGATGGTGGATGATATTTCTTCTGCAGTGGTTTCTTTGAAGGTGGTCCAGTCACTGTGTATGGTGGGGTGGTGGTTTGCTGTAGTTGTCTTGGAGTTCGGATGTGGGTTTTGTGGTAATTGGAGCTGTTTGTATTGTCGGGCCAGTATCTCTGGTGGAATCTTCGGTAGCTGGTCAGAGTTATTGGGTGCTTTTGTCAGTTGCTTGACAATCTGAAAGAGTTCATGAGGTTTATTTATGGATGTGTTTATGATTTTCGTGTGGTAGGTTTTCTTAGCTTTGTCGGTTTCAGAGTGGTATGCGTTGAGTTCATGTAGGTATTTTGTTTTGTCGCTGTCATTTTTGGTTTTTCTCCATTTTCTTTCTGTTCTTCTGAGTTTTGTTTTTAGTTTTCGGAGGCTGGGGGTAAACCATCTGGCTTTTGTGGAAGTAGGTCTTGTGGTGGCTTTATTTGTCGGTGCTTCGGACGCAGTGGAGATCATGGTATTCCAGTTGTGAATTAGATCATCGATGTTACTGGAGTTTGTTTGTAATTTAGGTAGAGTTTGTGCTAAGAAGTCCTCTTTGTTGAATGTTTTAAATCTTCTAGCGTGGTGTCCGTCTACCTTGTTGGTCATAGGTTTGTAGGTGTGGGATAAGGTAAGGAGGTAGTGGTATGACCAAGGTACAGGTGAGATCTGCAGGTTCTTGCATGAGGAGGCGGTTAGAGAGTTTAGGAATATGAGGTCCAGTGTGTTTCCTTTTTCGTGTGTGGGTTCTTGTACGATCTGTATCAGATTCATTGCTGTCATGGCAGTGGTGAAGGTTTCTGCTTGTGTCTCTTGAAGTGAAGGGAGGTTAAAGTCTCCTAGGATGATTTGTTCCTTTGCCAAGCTGGTGCTTTCAGATATGAATTGTAGCATCTTTGGTAGGTCAGTGTTTGTGGTGGGTGGACGGTAGATTAGACATATTGAAAGATGTTTATTGGTGAGGGTGAGGAGATCTGCTTCATTGGTGGTTTCTGAAGAATGGATCCTGAGGTGGAGGTCGGCTTTTGCTACGATGGCTACACATCCACCTTTGGAGTGTGCTCGGGAGCAGTGATGGAGGTTGTATCCTTTTGGGGTTAACTGGGTCATTATCACTGTGTCGCTATCTGTTAGCCAGGTTTCCGTTAGACATAGGATGTCGATCTTCTTGGTTGTGATTAAGTCCTGGAGCATGTGATATTTGTTTCTGACTGAGCGTGCGTTTATTAGTGAGATGAAGAGGTGGTGGTAGTTTTGGGGGTTGGGGGTATGGATTGATGTATGCTGTGTGTGAGAGTGGTTTTGTTTAGGGTTGCATGAGTGTGTGGGTTGTGCTGTTGTGATGTTAGGCCAGAGTAGGTTATTGGGTGTGCCTGTGGGGGAGGGGTAGAGGGTCAGGAGATGAGTGAGGAGGTAGATGGGGGCTAAGAAGGGTGGCATGCTCTGTGAGAGTACCTGGTGTTTGGGGGTCAAGGTATGTTTCAGTGTTGATCCTTTGGAGTGATGGGGTCTTTAGTCGTCGTTGTTGTATTTCTGCAGCTGTAGTGGGTTGGCGTGTTCATCGTTGCTGCGGTGCTGCGGTGGTGTTTGTTTCGCTGTTTTGAGCTCCACAATTCTTGGGTATGGTCCTGTTTGTGCCTCTGTGCCGTGCCTAAGGGCCACGCCAAAGGGCCCTCTGGCGAGGCCCTCAGGCGTGGGTCCGCCAGGCGCGGGCATGCCCTGCAGGGACGTCGCTTATATGTGTGCTGAGGCTGCCGCGGGCTTTTCTCCCACTGCCCCCATTGGGCAGGAGCTCAGCGTTGGCGTTTCGGGCAAATGGCAGCGGCTCCCTCGGTGCAGGGACGCCGCTTATATGTGTGCTGAGGTTGCCGCGGGCTTTTCTCCCACTGCCTCGATTGGGCAGGAGCGCAGCGTTGGAGTTTTGGGCAAATGGCAGCGGCTCCCTCGGTGCAGGGACGCCACTTATATGTATGCTGAGGCTGCCGCGGGCTTTTCTCCTACTGCCCCAATTGGGCAGGAGCTCAGCGTTGGAGTTTCGGGCAAATGGCAGCGGCTCCCTCGGTGCAGGGACGCCGCTTATATGTGTGCTGAGGCTGCCGTGGGCTTTTCTCCCACTGCCCCGATTGGGCAGGAGCTCAGCGTTGGAGTTTCGGGCAAATGGCAGCGGCTCCCTCAGTGCAGGGACGCTGCTTATATGTGTGCTGAGGCTGCCGCGGGCTTTTCTCCCACTGCCCCGATTGGGCAGGAGCTCAGCGTTGGAGTTTCAGGCAAATGGCAGCAAAAAGGTAAATATAGTCCGAAAATATAGAATGAGGATGGAGTCTAAGCAAACATAACTAACTTCATAAACAGGGCCATACCAGGACATAATTGTGCCCTGTGCGACTTGCACATCGGGTGCACCCCCCCTCTCACCCATACCTCCGTCCAGCCGGCTGCCTGCTCTTGCCTTGCTGCTGTCACATTTTGTTGTCTCCTTGGTGGTGCTGGCAACAGCAGAGCAAGCCTGTCCTCAAAAAAACAAACATACTCGTCTTCCGACTCTGCGCTTTAGGCAGATCTGATCCCTCCATGCTCTGACATAGGTTCATGTCAGAGGAGGGCAGGACCAGACCAGTCATTCAAATGCGGGTCTTTGCAACTCTGCACTTGAATGGCTGGCTTGGTGACCTACATCAGAGAAGGGAGGGAGGGAACAGACCTGCAGAAAGACCTGCGTGTTTTGTTTTTTTAAATTTAAGTCAGGTCTACTCTGCTGCTGCTGTGCCTCCGCTGCTGAGAAAACAAAGAGTGGTGTGACAGGTCAACAGCAGGCAGTATGGGGGTGAACCCGAAATGTGCCCCCTAAGCCTTTGCACCCTGTGCAGCTGCACCACTTGCACAGGGCTAGGTATGGCACTGTTCATAAATATAGAGGGGTAACCTTTCTGGAGCAGCATGTACAATCTTAAGTAAATGCATAGAGGGGGAATAACCTGCACAAAATGGCAGATGCAGCTCTACAACTCCAGCTACCTTACTGGGCAGACTAGATGAACCATGCTAGTCTTTATCTGCCATCATTTCCTAAACAAAATATTGAATATTTTGGATTCTTGGCTAAAGAGAAAAAAATAGCTTTTTTCAGAGTTTTTGGACTATATTTACCTTTTTGCTGCAAAATTCTGGCAGAGCAGGTGAATTAAGCAGGAAAGGTGACAGCCAACAGTGAAAAGTGTGGGAATTTGAATCACTGTATTTGGACATTTTCAGATACAATCGCAGTGTTTTCAAGTGCAAAAACATCTTGCTTTTGAAAATTTGAATTGTCAGTTTCCTACCAATGAGCCTGGGACTGCACCTGAGAAGGGATGCGTGTGCTGATGATATGAAAGCATGCTGAAATCAGGCATGAAGTGCACCAATGAGGGATGTTAGTAAGCAGGTGTGTCAGCTTAATCATCAGAGAGCAACAGGGCATGTGCACAAGGGCTGACTTCTTAAACCACACCCAGAAGGATCAGCACCATTGCTGGAGGACTTAGCCCTTAATGTGAAGAGCCTAAAAGCATTCTGTAGAAGCAGCTAGGTCTTGAAGGAAAACCAGGGGAGTAAAAGGGATACAGAAAACACTGAGATGTATCCATACTGGAAGCCAGAATTCAAGCTATCCATTGAGGGAGGAGTGCCCTTGTGCCATGCAGAATCTCCGAGATGCAAGCATGAGCATATCCCAGTACCAACCATCTTGCAGGGTCATTATTGTTATGAACAGTTTTTCAGTTTGGATGAATTGTCAGGCTCACAGCATGAAGAATCCAGTAGTCCTCCAACAGTTCATCAGAACAAGGAGTTCCACCTCAGAACCGCACTTCTGGACAATGTAAAGAATGTGAGTCTACCAAAAGCCACTGGAGGGCCTGTCCAAAGCCCAGAGGTGAGCCTGAGTATTGGCAGTGCTAGAGACATGAGCCACAACAACTGAGCTGTTGGGATAAGTACCAGTGAAGAGAAACCATATCCTCTAGAAAGCTCCTCTAGGATCTGGGACAATAAAGCCAAAGTGAAAACACCATTAGAAAGTTCAACCCTTGCATTTTTCACCATTAGAAAGTTCAACCCTTGCACTAAAGGGCAGTGAGGCTTGTGTTGTGCCTAGTACAGAGTTGAAACCTACCTTTTGCACAAGCAATGAACCATCAGAGACCCCAAAGCCTTACAGATAGGGATGAGGCCATGTTCACCAGATTCATGTGGAGGCACCGGAAGTGATGTACTTGCAGGTCCTGGCACCAAGAAAGCTACCAGAGCAAATAGTGTGATTGTCAAAGAAAGTGGAAGAGGTGGAGTTGTGCCGCCTCTGAAAACTTATCTTTGATGAGTCTATCACCAAGTGAGGAAAGATTTCAACAATGGGCTGCTCATTCTGGAAACGAAACCCATTTGGACTATGCAAGTCTGGCATTAGGGACTTTGGTTGAGGATTCAACTGCTGCTTTTTCAAATGTGTGGTCAGTTTCTAGCCCAGAGCTGGACCATCTCATCTCCCAGGAGCAACTTAGATCCTGGCAAACATGGCAAAAGGAGCCAACAGTTTGAATGTTTTGGGATTGGAAGCAGTTAAGAACTGGACTTAACAACTGTGCCACACCAGAATACTTGAAGAGGGACTTGTGGGTTAAACTTGGAAGCTGTTGTCTTCCATACTGGTCTTGTTCAGAAAAGCTGGTAAGTGGAAGAGTGTGGGAATTCTGGAATTGAGAATATCCTTGTGTAAACTCCAAATCACAACTCAAAAAATATGAATGAGTAAGAGACAAGATCTTCTACAGGATGAGGCTGGATTCCACTTTCACTGCCTACAGCAGAGAGGATCCTATGATCAAAGCCACCATCAATGGACAATTTCACCAGTGGCAAAAGTGATGTTCCATTAGAAAATATGCTGTCATGTTCATTGGAAATGACATGAGACCCTGACTGTTAGTAAAATCCTGTCTGGATGAGCATTGGTGCGTAAATCAGTTCTATGCTGGTACAGTACCTGAAGTGCTTCATGAAAGTGCTCAGAGACATTCTAAAGTACTGGTTGGTTGTTACCATGATCAAGTGGCAGTATTGTGGCTATTCCACTATTTTTCTCTGTCTATGTTGTTCATGTATGCTTTGTTGCAGGTGCCACCTGGACACAGCATATGGCAGCTTTGAGTCATTTCATGCATTAAAGTTAAAGGACCCGATGCTCAAATTTAGGAGCTCAGCTTTTTTTGAGTACCTAAGTTAGGCTCCTAAATTGTGCCCTGTTTTCAGCCACATTTAGGAGCCTACGTTTTCGGCTGAAAATTCAGGAGCTTAAAATTAATGGACCTGATATTGAGTTGGGCAGGTTATGCGCCCTAGGGCTCATAGCCCTGACCGCCGACCCTTAACCCCAGATATTCAATGCCGGGGCCATATGCAGCCCAGGCATTGAATATCCGGGGATTGCCACACATGCCGGAAGTCGCTGTAGCTAACTGGGCAGCAGTGATATTACATGCTGCCCAGTTAGCTCCTGCGCCTTAAAAATAGGCGACGGTTTTCCTCGCCTAGTCTTTTAGGCACAGGTCACTAACCGGGCACATGCAATATCGCCACTGCCTGGTTAGCGCCAGTCTCTGCCTCTGCTCCCCTTTGGAATGCACCCAACATGCCCCGATGCTAACTGGATAGCATCAGGGCGCCTAGGGGAGTTAGAAGGGGTTATTCAAAGGCACTAACCATGTAAGTGCAGTTTAATATCCCCATTTAAGGCATATACATGGTTTACTGGGCTGTAAACCATGTAAATGCCTTTTTCGAAAATTGGGCCTTATGCTCCTAAATTTAAGCCTGCCACTTACTGTCCCTAATCTCTGGAAGGGGTGGTATAGAAAAATGTAACAAATAAAATAAAATAAATACAGTAGATTTATTTATTTGTGCTTATTTACTGCTTTTCGTGAATCAAAGCGGTTTACAGAGAACTTAAGGATTGAACATTACATTGAACAGAAGAGATACAGTATATAAGCACAGTTTAGGTGTCTAATCCTGAAAATCAGTGCTAAGCTCCTAACTTATTTTCCCAACTCTAAATCCACCCCTATTGCCACCCACCTTTTATGCTCCTAAATTTAGGAGTTTAGTGAAATTCCAAGATAATATTTAAGGCATTTAGTCCTAGTAAATTTTCAAAGAGGCCAATTTAGGAGCATATCTATTCGTAAACAAAAGAATACCATACAACATTCCTCACAAAATCACTTAACAGACCAAGAGATCTATTTTCCATAGTGAAATCACTAACAAAAACATACACACCTGAGGAAGATAACATAACATTATACCCACAACTGATAGCAAACCACTATTTCAGTCATCCAGATCAGAATGAAATTCCAATGACTCCACCTAACACACAGTCCTTATACTCACATTCCCAAAATAGTGCAACATGGTTTACATTTCATGTGACTGATAATAAACATCTCAAAAATATAACTAACATTAACACTACTGCCTCCCCCATTGACCCCTGCCCAGTTAGTTGGTTAAAATCATCCAAGGATGAGATTACCCCAATCATCAAGGAGATAGTAAACTCCTCATTGATCCAAGGATACACGCCTACTGCCCTAAAACAGGCCACAATCCGTCCTATACTAAAATCTACATCATCTGACAAACACCAACCTAATTCATATCACCCAATATCAAGTTTACCATTTCTAACGAAGGTCATAGAAAACGTTGTACAATTACAACTACAAGACTTCATTGAACTAAATGCACCACTGGACGAGAATCAACACGGGTTTAGACTACAACATAGTGTTGAGACCCTTATGCTATCATTCTTAGACAAACTCATACGTGGCCTAGATAACAGTAAACAGGCCTTTATCCTAATTTTTATAGACATTATAGACAAACTCATACGTGGCCTAGATAACAGTAAACAGGCCTTTATCCTAATTTTTATAGACATTAAAGCAGCTTTTGATAGCATAAATCACGGACTACTCATACACAGACTA
Organism: Ichthyophis bannanicus; assembly: GCA_033557465.1. NCBI lineage: Eukaryota > Metazoa > Chordata > Amphibia > Gymnophiona > Ichthyophiidae > Ichthyophis > Ichthyophis bannanicus. The sequence goes on from CM066037.1 coordinate 351,913,147, forward strand.
AAACAAATTGGTCTGCAAGGAACAGTCATAAAATGGTTTACATCCTACCTATCCAACAAAATGCAACAGGTCAGAATAGGGCAAGACTCATCCTCCATCTTTACCCAGATACAAGGTATCCCACAAGGATCCTCCTTATCTGCCCTACTATTTAACATTTACCTGCAGCCAATTTGCAATATATTCAAAACACACAACATTAGCTATCATCTTTATGCTGATGATATCATGATGTACCATCCAATAGATTCTACCAACCCAGATCACTCCCAAATAATCTCATGCTTGAATGACATAACAGGGTGGCTCAATGACCATAACCTCAAACTTAACTTTAAAAAAACGGAAGTCCTCTATGTCTCTAGAAATCCAAACTTCACCCCCCCCCCCCAAATAAAATACTATTACAAGAGTCAGAACCTGAAGTTAGGGATGAGGTCAGATACTTAGGTGTAGTTTTAGACCAAACTTTAAAGCATAACCTCCCACATAAAAACCATTACAAAAAGTATAATCCAACTTCTCAGACCATTGCTAGAAGAACACGACTTCAGAACTGTCCTCCAGTCATTAATAACCCCACACATAGACTACTGCAATAGTATTTTCCAGGGACTTCCTAAAAAAACACCCACTAGCTCCAACTAGCACAAAACCTTGCTGCACGAATCGCTTCAAAATCTAGACGCACTGATCACATCACCCCCATACTCCATGACCTCCATTGGTTACCGGTCACATCAAGAATAAAATACAAATGTCTAATGATTATATTTAAACATCTTAACAACATGGCCTCAACCCCACTTTCTGCCCTACTCATACCAACTAGCACAGCAAGGGCAAGAAGACATGGTTCCCAAAACACCTATATAGTATCCTCCCACATCCGCAACACAAATCAATGCACCAGCTCAAGAGCCTTCTCCTATATTGCCCCAGTATTATGGAACTCCCTCCCCAATAACCTAAGATCTACAAAAAACCTCCTTCAATTCCGGAAGGATTTAAAAACCTTCCTGTTCATTAAACATTTCGGTGACTCAAACAACATCACCAGATCTCAATAACTCTGGCTCATTATAAAGAAATCTCATATGACAATGCAGTTCAATGAAACAATGAGTTACCAGACTTCATGATACAGATAACTTAGCCCATGTTTTATACAGCATATTGTACATACTTATAACATGTTAACTGTATATAGTTTCAAAGTTTAATGTAAAGGTTGCTGTGATGTTCCTTGTAAACCACCCTTGATCTCAGGAAGGGGCGGTATATAAAAGCGTGTTAAATAAATAAATAAATAAATAAAATAACTCTCAAAGTTATGAATTAGGAGGAATTAGGAGTTCTCAATGGACTCTAATGGACTGATATAGTTATAAATGTAAAAATGAATGTCTGCATTATGTAGTGACTTTGAAAAATGTAAAGACCAGTTCTTTCTTTAAAGAATACAAAAAATTCCTGTTGTTGATATATCAAATGACTTATTGCAATGCACTTATTTGTTATAGCTAAGTAATAAAGAATATGCATGAAACAGGGAAGGCACATTTGCTTAGAGGAGTACAATGATAGAAACTGAGATGTAAGGGACAACTGGAAAAAAGACACCAGCTTCTGAAGGGTGAGTAGGTGGAGTTGAGATGCAGATTGCCAGCTAGTAAAAGGTGCCTCACTATTTAGATATAAGGAGTATATAAAAAACATATACAATACTACCTCATTTTAAAGTTCAATGGTGATGTCTCCCAATTGGGGATAATCTAGGAGAACAAATTTTGGGGAGATAAGGGTAAAGATTTATTAACTCAAAGAAACATACTTGGGGGAGCAGACCGAGCAAAAGATTGTGACTGATGCTGCAACTTATATTTCCTTCTCATAAGGAAGATAGGGGTACTTGTTTGCAACAGAAGTAGATTCTGGTAACTAGGTCCAAGAATGTGGTCCTGCAGTCCAGATAATTTTTGAGAGTTCACTGTGTTTCAACTGCATTCTGTAAGCAACACAGGTGTGATTACTCCATTTCTGAGTGAGACTGTAGGGGTCTTTTACTAAAGGGTGCTAGCTAGCAGCGCATGTTCTGGTGCATGCTGAATGTGCATTGGGACACGCTTTGACAGCTAGCGCAGGGCCATGACAGTGTGGGATGATTCCTTTGCTAACTGTGTAACTCCAATTAAGGTTGGAAGTGGTCGGGTTAGGGGTGGAGAGTGGGCATGGTGAGCTCAGTGCAGTTAGTGTTGTGTTCACACCGCATGCTACCTGCATTAGTGTGGGATCACCTAATACCACCTCAATAGGTGGAGTTAAGTGCACCCATGCTAATGTGGTGTGTGCTAAGAGACAGGGCTCCATGTTAACTACCGGGGAAATGCTTTCCACACCCCCGACAGTTAATGCAGTGGCATTGCACCTAATGCACTATTGTAAAAAGGCTTCTGTGTTTCCATCCTATCCATGCATGGGAGCATCAGAATTTCTCAGTGTCTCAGTAAAGGATCCTGAATTGAATTTTGCTATAGCACTTTGCTTTTTTGCCTATAGATGAAAGCAATATCCTAGGCTAGTAACATTTTACCGCAGCTACGTCATTTTGAATTGATTGTTGCCATTCTAACACAGAAGCCTCTGACTATAAGGGAAATGAGAGTGTAAGTAATCCAGTTCCTTCCTAGGGACCAGGTTCAGTGTTGGATAGAGACCCCCTAAGAGATCTCCTTAGCACTTCAATGGTAATGAAACAACATAGGAGTACCGGGACAATGATTTTGTTGAGGTTCACCATTTTTTCCTAGGCGGGAAGAGTGTAGAGACTACTTAGATGCTACACTAGCAGCAGTGGCATCATCCAGTGTCCTTCCTAATCATTATCAGAAGTGGAAAGGCCTAACATTCTCCAGAACAGAGGAGGTTCTTTCTGCCAGTCTTTTCAGACTGGGAGGAGACTCCTCTGAGAGGGAAAAGCTCATTGAGTATAAGAAATTGACCTTAAGGTAGATTCTTGTCTTTGGCCCTGAGCTATTGTATCATGATGTGCTCTGGGACCAGCCAGAGCACTTAACCTGTTGCAAGGAGAATCTGCATCAATCTCATGACCAGATAAGAAACAAGACAGAGATGCTGTCAAGGCGCAAGGAGGAGCTCAGCTTGTAGGAAAATGTTCCAGTGCCTGCACCAGTCCTTCCAGCTCTCATCTGACAGAGAGCAGCCCTGGGAAGACTGCTGTTGACAGGAGCTTTCCATGCAAGAGGAGAAGGAGATATCTTTATCTTTATCTTTATTTCATATTTGATAAACCGCTTAGGCCGAAACATTAAAGCGGTGTACAAAGAAAATAAAAAGTCAACACTGCAAACTATGGAAAAGAACGCCAAAAATTAACAGGAAAGAAAGAGAAAGGATAGCGCAAAGCAAAAGACAGAAAACAATAATCACAACCAAGCACAAACAGACCCAACCAACACTGACGAACAGGGGGATAACAGGACCAAAACTCAACTGGGACAAGACAGCAACCAACTGTTGCATCAGGGAGGGGAATCTAGGGGAAGGTCAAATGCTTTTCGAAATAGATAGGTTTTAAGTGAGGCTTTGAATTGAGGATAAGAGATTTCGAGACGAAGGGACGAGGGTAGGGCATTCCACAACCACGGACCAAGGAAGAAAAAGGCAGAGTGACGGGTCTTTTCAAGATGTGCATGGGAAGGGGAAGGTAAGGACAGACGATTAGCGTGGAGAGCACGGAGCTGACGATAGAGCGTGTGCAGAGAAACAAAATCAGCCAAGTACAGAGGGTTATTGGTGTAGATAGCACGGTGAGTGAGGATGAGAAGTTTATAGTGAAAACGAACACGCAGGGGCAGCCAACGTAGGCGGAAGAGGATAGGAGTGATGTGATCGAAACGGCGGGCAAAAGTGATGATACGGGCAGCGGTGTTTTGAATAAGCTGAAGGCGTTGGAGCTGATAATTGGGAAGGTTGGCCATGAAAACGTTACAGTAATCGAGTCGGCTAGTAATTAGAGCAAGGACGAGAGTAACCAAGGATTCTAGAGGAAGAAATGTACGAACAGCCCAAATTTGATGGAGGGTAGCAAAACAGCGCCTGGTGAGGGAGGAGTTGTGATCACGAAAGGAAAGGGAAGAGTCAAGAACCACCCCGAGATACCGGAAGGAGGATACGAGAGGAATGGGAATAGAGTTGATCACGGGGGCAATAGAGGGACATGAACCACTGAGGGATACCCACATAGCCGTGGATTTAGATGGGTTAAGATGCAGGAAATGTTGAGAAAGCCAAGAAGCCACATGAGAAAGGCAGGAATTGAAGGGGGAGAGATCCAAAGAAAGTGGAGAGGTGTGATAGAGCAAGATGATATCGTCTGCATAGACATAGGAAGATACCGGGTACTGCTGTAGTAAAAGAAGTAGAGGAGCCAGGAAAATGTTAAACAACAAAGGAGACAATACAGAACCTTGGGGGACACCACAAGTAAGGGGAAGAGGGGAGGAAGATTTTCCATTTAGGGTGACAGAAAAGGATCGAGCAGTGAGAAAGGAGCGAACCAAACAAAGAACTGTACCGCGTAGCCCTACCTCCGCAAGACGAGTGAGAAGAAGGGTGTGATCAATTAAATCAAACGCAGCAGACAGATCAAGAGAAACCAACAAAGTAACATCACCGCGATCATGTGCAACGTGAAGTTCATTCAGAACCGCTAAAAGGACAGTTTCAGTGCTGTGGCCCTGCCGAAAGCCAGCTTGCCGGGGGTGAAGAGTGTTGGTGGATTCAACGTGAGAAGACAACTGATTGAAGACAAAACGTTCCAGAAGCTTAGCCAAGAAGGGGAGATTTGAAACAGGACGCCAGTGAGCAGGGACAGATGGGTCGAGGGATGGTTGTTTTAGGAGAGGATGAACAATGGCTGACTTCCACGGGGAGGGGAACAGGCCAGAGGATAAACTAGAGTTGATAATGGAAGTGATGATCGGGATCAACTGTAGCGAAGGCTCTGACAGCCAACGGGAGGGAATTGGGTCTAGGGCACATGTGGTCTTTCGGGAGGTAGACAGCATTGAAAGAAGTTCAGCAGGAAGAACCGGATGGAAGGAGGACCAGGTATGGGCAAGAGCTCGATTGGACATGGGGGAAGAAGACGGGGGTGAGTGATCAATGGCGGGCAAACTGCAGGTGGAAGCAGGTGGCGAGGGCGGAGGTGGAGGAGGAGTGGAAAAGGAGGCACGTGGGGTAAGAACTTTGTCTGAAAAGAAGGCAGCCATGGAATGAGAGTCAGGGGCCCCTGTAGTCAAGATACTGTGAGAGCTAGTGGATGAGAGTTTCCGCAAGATAGTGAAGAGCTGGCGAGAAGAGTTCGCCGCTTCTGAAATCTCAGCTGCATAATAAGCCCGTTTGGCTGATTGAACAGCCGAACGGTAATCAGCATAGAGCTGCTTGAAGCGGACATATAGATCAGGAGATACCTAAGAAAGGGGCGTGATTCCACATATGGGGGGGGGAGGGGGGAAACTGTGGACGAAAAGCTATGGGGTGGAATGGAATAGGTAGAAATGATTAACTGGTCCAATATTTAAGTGCTACCTGAGAAACCTAAGGATCAAGGTGCAGAGAGCTGGAAAGAATGGAGTAAGCAACACTCCAACCACCACAATAGAAGTTTAACCTGTTTTGTAAAATAGTTTGATGTTATTGTTCATGCCAATTGTTATTGCTGTTTCTTTTTTATCAGTAATCTTAAATTTAAGTAATCCTTGGTTCAGAACACAATTTCTCACTTGGAATCCTTTATTTGAGAAGGGTGAGTGTAAGTGTGCCAAATGCCTCCTGGCAATTGCCAGTCCATATCAAGAAGGAATCCTGAATGTGTTAAATCCAGGAGCTCGTAGAAATTCTGGGTAAAGCTTCTAGGAGTGGTGTGCTTCCTTGTCTGCCAAGCAGTATTTGAAATAAGTGCCTGACCCATACAGAAAAGGGGTTACAGAAGTAAGAAAGGCCTAGTAGTTCACTGGTCTAGAGAAATAGATTTAGTGCCTGCATCTATTCAAAAGTGAAGTGTTCAAAACTTAAGAGGAGGAGAGTCACCCTGAGTGGCTACAGAGATTGCAGGTACAAGGGGGAAAGTCTGTAGGAACAGCAGAAAATTCCATATCTATTTTCAGAAAGATCTTGAGGCAAGGGAACAAAAGGGATCTTAGGAATCAGTATTTTTATCTTTTTAAGTTCTATACTGAACAGTCATTTTGGAAGAAGTAGTTTTTCTCAACTCGTCAGTTTTGTATTTTCCCTCAGCAGTTTTTGGTTTCATTGGAACAACAGTGGTACATGAAGAGTTTTATTGCCTGGACTATTACCCTAATCTTGAAGAACCTAGAAGTACTAGCTTTCCCCTTGTCCCAAAGAACCACTGTGGCTATGCTGAATTTCATTTGGTCTCAGATCAAACTTCCTATCTAGCCAATGTGCAGGGCCCCTATCATCTTTCATGTCTGCATACCTGTATTTGTTAACTCTCCCTTTCCTTGTTAAAATTTGTTTGGAATCCACTCAATGCACCTCATTTTCATACTCCTGTTCTTTGAACCACTCTTCCTGATAAAATGTCATATTTGAAATTCAGGAAACATTTAAAAGCATAGTTACTCTGACAAGTTTTTTTCTATTCCCTAATCTCTGGATCTCCTATCTTCACATTTCATCTCACAGATTTTTGTATTTAGAAAAATTGGCTGTAGGTTCTAAGTTCTTCTTTCTCTTTTTATTTGCTATTTTCTATTTTTGAAAAATTTACAATATGCGAAATGCCTTTTACTTACTTTTTTTGTAATGATCACTATGCATGTATAAACAAATGAATTCTTACATGTAAGACTAAAAGAAGGAAAAACACTCAAAAACAAAATTAACAAAATTTAACCATCACTCTTACCCTAAATGAACCAACCCAATACTCTTACAGGAAATCCACCATGCCAAGGCATTGAAGAAACATCTAGTGCTTCATACAAAGAAGTCAGAGACCAAGAAAATGTGGTATAAAGATACAGAAATATTCCTCATTGTATTGGGAGCCACAGGCTTGATAAAGAAGTATTTCCTAGCACATCTTGACATATCTGTTACATCTTATGAACTCCAGAAGGAAACTCTCTTTGGCATGATGCAAGTACTATGCTGAGCATTAGCAGTAAATTTGAGAGACTGAGATCATTCTCCACATACCCTGGCTTAGAAGTGAGGTTCATGACTATTATGGAGAAACTGCCCCGAGACAAAAAAACTATTAAAGAACATCAGAAAGGCAATAGATAAATAATGTGTTTTTAGCCCTAATTAAAATGTCTGAAAAGAAGTTTCTGAACATAAAAAAAAAACCCAGTAAGGTGAAATTAGACTTACCTGCTAATTGTTGTTCTTTGAGGAACTCTAGTCCAGTCCCGGAACCATAGAGTTCTGTACCTCCTCCAGAAGCTTTGGAGACTGAAACATGTCACAGCTTTGATGTCACCGGTATAAATAGGCAGTACCTATTGACAAAGCAGACTCAGCAGAGCAACAAATAAGTAGTTAATTTATTCTTTCAACCATCACCTAACTGAAACCTTACTCTACTTTCCTCGTAATATAATTTTGGTTTTCTTTTTTTTTTTTTTAAACCAAACCGTTAACTCTTAAACTTTGCAGAAACCACCTCGAAACAAAACACTGCATAGGCAGGATTTATTCTCTCTGTTAGAAAGGAAAGAACCTGATGAGAAACTTTACGCTGTAGAAACCGTCGCCCTTCCGAAGGAAAAAACGACATCCCATTCTTATTCTGATGCACCAGGACTTCAGGCAGGAAAAACTCCCCGGGTGGGATCCGGGACTGGACTAGAGTTCCTCAAGGAACAACAATTAGCAGGTAAGTCTAATTTCACTTTCCTTTTCGTCCCTCTAGTCCAGTCCCGGAACCATAGAGGATGTAACAGAGCAGTATATATCACCGGGAGTGCCCCGAGAATACAGCCTGAAGTACTGCAGACCCAAAATGCCCATCACCTGCTGACTGCACATCCAGCCGATAATGCTTGACAAAGGAATGTAAGGACGACCAGGTTGCCGCCCTACAAATCTTTGCCGCCGGCACCAAACTGAACTCTGTCCAGGAGGCCGCCTGCGCCCTGGTCGAATGAGCCCAGAGACCTTCCGGAACCACCTTACCCTTCAGAATGTATGCCCCTGCAATAGCCTCTTTTAACCACCTTGAAATGGACGCCTTAGTCACTGCCTCTCCCTTCCGCGGGCCTCCAAACAGCACAAACAACCTATCCGACTTATGGAAGGCCGTTGTCTCACGTAGGTACTGCTTAAGAGACTGATGAACATCCAGAAGACGTAATCTACCTCCCATAGATTCCTTCTCCTTACCAGAAAACACCGAAACCACCTTGGGCAAGAACGAGGGCACGAGCCGCAGCACCACCTTTTGATCCGAAAAAGACAGAAACAGCTCCCTACAAGACAAACCTTGCAACTCCGATATCCTGCGGGCTGAACAAATGGCCACTAGAAACACCGTCTTTATCGTCAAATCTTTTAACGATGCCTCACCTAGCAGCTCAAAGGGCGCTCTAACCAGTGCTTCCAACACGAGGTTCAAATCCCACGCCGGGACCAAACACCGCCGAGGCGGCCACACGGGGGCTTGACATCCGGGTGCATTCCCAACGCCTCACCTTGAAGCTTACCTCGGTAGCACGAGATCGCCGCTAGCTGCACCCGCAAAGAACTGGCCGACAGCCCCTTCTCAAAACCATCCTGCAAAAACTAAAGAATCTGCGAAATAGATACCGCTGAGGGACGCACCCGCTTTTCCACGCACCAGGCCTCAAAGATGCGCCAGACCCGCACATAGGCTAAGGACGTAGAACTATGCCTCGCCCTATTCAACATTGAAATGACTGCTGCCGAATACCCTTTGGTTTTCAGCCTTGCCCTTTCAAGAGCCAAGCCATAAGAGAGAATCGATCCACTTCAGCATACGGAGCGGCCCCTGCAGCAACAGATCCGCCCGTAGCAGCAGCCGCCCCAGCCTGTCTTCCAGTAAACGAACCATATCTGCATACCACGGCCTTCTCGGCCAGTCTGGCGCCACCAGAATCACCAGTCCCCAGTGCTGTCCGATGAGCACCCAAGGGGGGGAAGACGTACACGAGACCCTCGACTGGCCACCTCTGAGTCAGCACATCGAGACCCTCTGACATTCTTTCCCACCTTCTGCTGTAAAACCGGGCCACCTTTGCCGACTTGAACGTTGCCATCAGATCCATGATCGGCGCCCCCCAGCGCCTCACTATCAGCACGAACACGTCTGGGTGAAGCATCCACTCCCCGGGATCCACCCTGCGATGACTTAAATAGTCCGCCTCTATATTCTCTACCCCTGCTACATGCTGTGCCGAGTGCTAGCAGATTTAGTTCGGCCCAGGCCAATAGCTGACTTGCCTCTGCCTCCAAGGCCGCACTCCTCATGCCGCCTTGCCGATTGCTGTAGGCTATGGTGGTCGCGTTGTCGGAGAGTACCCAAACCGCCGACTGCTCCAGAAATGACTGAAACTCCACCAAGGCTTGATAGACTGCTCTCATTTCCAGCCTGTTGATCGACCAGCCCTTTTCCAGTGCTGACCACTGTCCTTGCGCTAGCCTTCCTTCGAAATGCGCTCCCCAGCCGGTAAGACATGCATCCGTCATCAAGGGCCTCCACGCCGGAGCCTCTAGGGACATACCCTTCTCCAAGTTCTCTTGCCGGTGCCACCAGAGAAGCTCCTGTCTCACCTCCGGGGGGCAAACCAGCCGCTGCGATAGCATATCCGACTGATGAGACCAACGCCTTAGAAGCGCCCTCTGCAATGGCCTCATGTGAGCCCTGGCCCAGGACACGACTTCTATCGTTGACGCCATTGTACCGAGCAACTGCAGATACTGCCACGCTGTGGGAGCCCTTTGAGACACAAAACTTTGCACCAGCGCTATTAAGCCCTGCAACCGCTTTGTCGGAAGAAAGACCTGTGTCGAACCGTGCCCCCAAATATTCCAGGGACTGCGACGGGCCCAGCCTGCTCTTGGAGAAGTTGACCACCCATCCCAGACTCTGCAACATCTGCACTACCCGGGTCGTGGCCTTTTTGCTCTCCTCCTCTGACTTTGCCTGAATCAACCAATCGTCCAGGTATGGATGCACCAGCACCCCTTCCTTCTGGAGCGCCGCCGCCACCACCACCATAACCTTGGTGAACGTCCTTGGCGTCGTCGCTAGCCCAAACGGCAAAGCCGTGAACTGGAAATGCCCCATGGGTACCGCAAACCAAAGAAATTGTTGGTGCTCCTGCCGAATGGGAATATGCAAATAGGCTTCTGTCAGATCCAAGGACGTGAGAAACTCTCCCTTCCTGACCGCCGCAATGACCGACCGCAATGTTTCCATACAGAAATGTGACACCCGGAGACAGCGATTCACCCCCTTTAAATTCAAAATGGGTCGGAATGCGCCGTCTTTCTTTGGCACTATGAAATAAATGGAGTACCGACAGAACCCGCACTGCTCTGACGGTACTGGCACTACTGCTCGAAGTTGTATCAATCTTTGAAACGTCTCCCGCACCTCGTGGTACTTGACCCACGCCATGCAGGGAGACCGCACAAACAAGTCTACCACTGGATGTTGGAGTTCCAGAGCATAACCTTCCTGGATAACCTCCAACACCCACTGATCCGACGTTATCTGGACCCAGGCAGGGTAAAAGTCCCACAGACGCCCCCCTACGGACCTGCAACCTACCCGGGCCCCCCTCATTTCATTGCGATTTCTTAAGGGTCGAGGGAGAGAAGGGTGCAAATCATCAACCTGCCCCTCGGAAGCCTCGAAACCCCTGGCCCCTCACAGGGAACCTGACCCGCTGAAACTGCCCGAACTGGGGTGAACGAAACCTACGGAATTCTCTCTGCGACCCTTTGGGAGCCAACCAAACCGGCCCTGCTTAGGTTTATCCTCCGGGAGCCGACCCCCTTTAGAATCCCCTAAGTCCTTGACTAACTTGTCCAAATCTTCACCGAACAACAGCTTCCCCCGAAAAGGAAGCTTACTGAGCTGAGCCTTGGAAGAACTGTCCGCCGCCCAGTTGCGCAACCACAATTAACCCTGGGCAGCCACCACCGAAGCCATACTCTTAGCGAGGCCCCGGATCAAATCATAATGAATATCCGCCAAGTACGCGGTTCCGGACTCCAGCCGCGCCACCTCCTCCAACTGCTCCCCCTGCTCCACCTGCAGATGCTGAGAACAATGCAAGCAGGCCCTCACCACCCACGCCCCCGCTATAGAGGCCTGCATAGACAACACGCTTATGTCGAACACCTGCTTCAGTAACGTATCGAGCTTCCTACCTTGAACATCCTTAAGCGCTGACGACCCTTCCACCGGGATCGTAGTCTTCTTCGTAACCGCCGATACCGCTGCATCGATCTTTGGGGAGCGAAAAAGATCCTTGTCTTGGTCCGATAGCGGATAGAGTCGAGCTATAGCCCTGGAACCCCTGAGGGCCGACTCGGGCAAATCCCACTCTTCCTGAATCATGTTCCTGAACACCCTGTGAATAGGAAATACCTGCTGCGTCGTCCGTACTGCCTGCAACAACGGATCCTCTAACGTCTCTTCTGCTGCTGGAACCGCAGACGGCATATTAAGTGTCTTAAGGGTTTCGGTAATCAGAGCTGGCAGTTCTTCCCGCCTAAAAAACCCTGACCACCCTAGCCTGCTGCTCCGCCTCCGGGAGCTCCCCCTCTTCTAATTCTTCACCCGAGTCCTCCTCGGGATTGCCGTCTGCCGCTTCAAGATTGTCTAGGGGCGTGGGCGTGAGCATCTCTACCCCTCTACCCTTGCCTCTCTTTGCAGGGGTACCTGCCGCCTCCGACCCCAGAGGGCTGCCCTGACGCTTTTCCCCCCATACCGCGGTAGCCCCCAAGGCCATGGCAGGCTGCAGCAAAGAAAACGCCTGCTGCATCAGTAAGAAAAAATCCAGAGGGACTACAGGCTGCCCCCCCTGCCGGCCCCTGCTCCGGCGGAGCAGAAGGCCCCCCCGCCATAGACGGGCCGGCTACGGACTCCAAGGGGACCAGGGACGGACGTCCTCCTGACTCAGGGACCCCCATCTCCTGCCCTCCTGACCCTCCCTTCAATGCCTGCTCCATTAAAGCTCCTTGGGTGCAACTGCCACACCCCCCCGAATCGAGGAGCGAGCCCCGCTTAGAGCCACACACTAGGCACCAGCATACTCTCCCAGCACCGACTATTGGAGCAATTCTGCCACCAGGAGCCCCCCAACACACTCCTGCTTTAAAAACCTGCTGTTCCTTTTTTTTTTTTTTTTTTTAACTGCAGGGAACAAAAACCCACAGCAAAAATCCCAACCGGGAGCTAGACGCCTACCCCCAAGTTACTGTGAGAGTGCTGAGCAGAAAAAACATAAAAAATGTCTACCTCACGCTTCCCGAGCGAAAACCACGTGGTCAGGCCTGCAGTCTCCGATAAACCTCAACTCGCGATCGGAGCTGCCTGGCCTTCCCGCTGGTGACCAATCCCCCCAAAAATGCTGCGAGGAGGCTTACCGCACTTCCGCGCACTCTGGGGGGCCTCAATCTGTCACCGGAGTTCAGCCGAATCGGCGGCTTCGGCTCCGGGGCAAAGAGGCACACGGAGCAGCGATCTTCTCTGCGTCAGGCCCCAACTCGTTGCTGGCTGCGCCTGCCACCTGCTCCTCACGTTCACGCGGGATCGGGAGCAGGGAGGTTCTTCACGCCAGAGATCACCCCCCCGTTGGTCTGCCGCTCACAGGTAGGCAAGGGGGGGGGGGGAAGGGGAAAAAGAGAAAAGAAAGAAAGAAAAGCAAAACGACAAAAACAGAAGTAGTGACAGAGGAGGCAATCAAACCTCTGCAGCCCTACACTAATGCCTAACCACTGTCCATGAAATGGGAAAAAAAAAGAAACAACAACCCCAATTTAAAACTGAAGTAAAACAGCTCTGCCTTATTTGTCCACTTACTGAGCCCAGAACCCTAGGCTCAACACCTTCTCCAGCTGCTATGGAGACTGAAACAACTGGTGTGGAGGGGCGGTCCCTGCCTATTTATATCGGTGACATCAAAGCTGTGACATGTTTCAGTCTCCAAAGGTGCTGGAGGAGGTACAGAACTCTATGGTTCCGGGACTGGACTAGAGGGACGAAAAGGAATGAATTCAATGATTGCCAAAATGATAAAAATGGATTGATGAGTGACCATAGTGATTTAACAATATCTGTGACAGGGCTTGCTACATCTTTTGTGGCTTGGTATTTTAGATATCTTACAGTTAATTATAAGGCTTTTACTGTGAAAAGCTAATCTAATATTTTTTTAGGGAGAATACTTATACATATATACATATATATATACATTCACACATATACACTCACACACACACACATATATATTCACATATATAGACAGATATATAGATATATGTACATACACATACCGTACATACTTACATATTTGAAGTGATTATTATGCTTCAAAGGAACTGTGAACAAGTGTTAGTAATGGAAGGCTATGTGGAACTTTCTTTCAAACAATCAAATTAAACAATCAGATCCTTGTTAGGAGCCATTTTCAATAAATTTGATACCCCAGGGAATGGTGGTTCCAGCCGGGAGACAGGGCATGAAACTGTTATGTGCCTACATTTGCAACAGCTTGAGGTATATCAGCTCACACAGCTTAGGGAAATTGCTTCCTGCACAAGTCAAATAACTGAAATAACTTGTTCTTTCTGGACCTTGGGGCTGACTGAGAAGTATAATCTATGATTATTAGATCTTCTAATCCATTCTGTCCTGTACTTTGTCATTTTAGCCTTTTAATAGTCAAATTTTTTGCCTTCATCATGACAGCTACAATTCTTATTGGAATATGTGACAGAAATGCATATAGTAATCAGTTGCATGACAGCTTCCTGGAGATTGAGGATGGAAAAATCCATTAAAGAAGACAATTGGGCAGTATAGGGAGGTCAAAAGGATTAAATTTAAAATGGTATGTGTCATTGCCTATTGAGGTTCACATGTTCAAGGAAGATATAGGGTTAAAGTATTTATAAAATGGTAGACCTGGATCTTTTTCTCATTTTAAATCATTATATTTAGAACTATACCAATACAGATGTGGGTTTTACTTCCACTCCCTAGTTTAGCTTGGGTTGGGCATGCTGCAGAAGAAGTGGTCACATTGCCTTGCAGAAGAGTCCCAGTCATCTGCAATAGTGACACCTAGTGCCTAGAGTTGGGTTCCATAATTGAAGAGATCTAGAAGGAATTCTGGTGCATAGTCCTACCTGAGGAAAATGGGGGAAAAGTCCCTGGCTAGTTTTAAGTGAAGGGGCCTGGCACATTAGCCCAACAGAAGCCAATTCCACTTCAGCTGGAAACCTAAAGGAACAAGAGAAAACTGTTGGTCCAAAAAAATTTACATCAATACCAAACTAATTTCCTCTGTCACATATCCTTCCTTAAGGGAATTTATACATGTAGCCCTTGCTTATGTACTCCATGATGTCTTTTTTTGGGTGACTTGTCTGATATGCTAACAAGGAGCCTTATGTACTGTAAATCAGCACTTGCAATCTGTATACCAAAAGCATACATAGCAACCTCTTTGGAGGTAACTTTATAAAGGATTATTCATGTATATAGGGTAGTATACATGCGTAAAAGCTCTCTTATAAAATTACCTTATGAATTAAAATACATGCAGTGCAATTAGATGTGTACTTATATGCAACTTTATAGTAAGTGTGCTCAGGCCGGGCCAGCCCATCCATTGTGTGAGAATGTTGTTTGCACAGGATCCCACGCTTCAGGGGACCCCGCACCAACAACATATAGTATATAGTTCGCAACTTAGCCTAGATCTAGTATAAGTTCTTGTTCAAATCCTGTTGTACATAGTTCTCAACTGTTTTATGTAACTGATCCTGTAATGTTTTCTGTACAATTTCAGACGTGGTTAAATGTAAACAGCATTTGATCTATTGGAAAAAGCATTATAGAAATTCTAGTAAATAAAATTAATTAATTAATAAATAACATCTCGCACATCCTATTCGGCACCGGCAGGGTTGGCTTGAGAGGAAACCGGAGAGGCCCCGGCTCACCTCTGACAGCCACCGAAGTGAAGAGTGCCTTTTTTCTTCATTTCGGCAGCTGTGTTGTAGTATAGGTTGCTAGTGCGCCGGAGGTCAAAGGGAATTTCCTGTTTCCTGGCATTCAGTGCGCCAGCAGTCTATACTACAACACAGCTGCCGAAGTGAAGAAAAAAGGCGCTCTTCACTTCAGTGGCTGTCAGAGGTGAGTCGGGGCTTCTCCGGCTTCCTCTAAAGCCATTCGGACAGCCGCGGGGCTCTTTGGAGAATGGGGGCTAGGACTGAAAATATCTGATGGGGGGGCTAGGGCTAGAAATGGGCTGAGTGGGGGGGCTTAGGCTGGAAATAGGTTGATGGGGGGCTAGGATAGGACTGGAAATGGGCTGATGCGGGACTAGGATTGGAAATGGCTGATGTGGGAGCTAGGACTGGAAGTGGGCTGATGGAGGTGCTAGGATAGGACTGGAAATAGCTGATGGGGGAGCTAGGACTGAAATGGGCTGATGATGGGCTAGGATAGGAATAGAAATGTCTGATGAGGGGCCAGGATTGGAAATGGGCTGATGTAGGGAGATGGGAGAATGGGACTAGAAGGGATCAGATGCTGGGTGGGGCTGGAACTAGAAGGGAGCTGATTTTGGGGAAGGACTAGAATGGGATGGGGCTGGGGGAGTGAAGATGGAGAGAGGAAAATATATTTTGTGTGGGAGGGAAGAAAAATCTACAAATAGCTGGGTATTGGGAAAGTAAGTGGGAATTGAAGATGGAGGGGTGAAATTTGAGTGGATGAAAAGGGAATAAAGAAAGAGGTGGAGGAAATGGAGGAAAGAGCAAAAGGGGAAAGATCAGTATGTTAAAGCAGATGTAGAGAGAGAATGGAAAAAACTAGAAGAGAAAAGAAAGGACAAATGGACAGCAGACAAAGGAGAGTTAGCAGAAGACATGAAGAAACCAGAGAAAGTAACTGGAGCAATTGCAACTGAAAAATAAAATGCACAAACAACAAAAGGTAGAAAAATAAATTTTCATTTTGAATTTATTAACTGGAATATGTCAGCTCTGGGAAATGTGCATCGTTAACGTCTTTGAGCTTTGTTTAGTACAAGAACAAATTAATTTATAGTTTTATTTCTCCAGTGTTGTACATTCCAATTTTGGCTTTTGGGGTTCCCAGTTTAATTATTGTCTTTCTATTTCTAAATTGTGATCCCTTGTTCTTTGTTTGGTGACGGTCTATGTTTTTTATGTATAACCAAGCTGAGGTATTCTGTTAATGTAGTTTCTATTTGACAGTGCCACTTGTTCTCTTTCCCCAGTAGGAGATGTATTGGTATTCTTTGAAATGCATTGGTTTAATATTTGCAGTTTTGCCTTTTGATAGGTAGGATATGGTGCTTTGTGAGTCCTGGTAGTGCTGTTATGATGCGGCGGGTTTGCTATGGGTTCTAAATGGGCAGTGTTTGTAGTACTTCCTAATGTGCCTGGCGGTTGGCACTGAAGTATAGTAATGTAGAAATTTGGTAGTCTTTCTTTATCCATACACTCATTAAGAGGCATGTTTACTAAAAGTTAGTGCACATTCACATTATGCAAATAGTTATGCAAATGAGGCCCCGCAATGAGTCTCCGCACATGGCCCCGCACCCCCCTTGGGCCGCCCACGTGCTCAGGGAAGGAGTTTGGGTGCAGCAAGGGCAGAGTCATGAATTATTTATTTACTTTATTTAACATCTTTTTAATACCGTCTTTCTACCAGTCAAGATGGTTTGCAGAGAACTCGGTGCATACAAACAGGGTAACTTTAACAGTGTAAGTTTACAGATAACACAAATTAGTATTAACATTAACATTATACATATAATTATGTTATAAGGCCAAGTGGATTTGATGCATTAGGAGT
Organism: Ichthyophis bannanicus; assembly: GCA_033557465.1. NCBI lineage: Eukaryota > Metazoa > Chordata > Amphibia > Gymnophiona > Ichthyophiidae > Ichthyophis > Ichthyophis bannanicus. The sequence goes on from CM066037.1 coordinate 351,930,293, forward strand.
GAGGTAGGGCTAGGTACTTAGTTGGATAAAATTATGCACAGTGCAAGTAACTTGATTATATGAAATGGGTAGCTCTAAGTGCTGTTACTGGGAACCGGATCATGGGCTAGGAGGGGATCTGCCCTGTAGAATTCAAGGAATAATTGGGTTTTTAGCTTCTTTCAGAAGTCACCCACATATTCAATGGTCCTTAGATGAGGTGGTAGGGCATTCCACAACATTGAGGCATAGAGGAAGAATGCCCTGGTACATGTTGGTTTATTGCTCTTGGGCTTTAAAGGAGGTAGATTAAGAGCTTTGTGCCTTCATAGCCTGTTGGTTGTGAGTTTATTTATTAGAGATTGTAGGGACTCAGCAGAGTAGTTATGGATTATTTTATGTTGAGAAGAACTTTATACTTGATTCTAGATGAGATGGGGAGCCTGTGGAGCTGCTTGAGAATCAGAGTGATGTGGATTTGATGTGATGTGCCTTGTATTATTCTGGCTGCTGTGTTTGCGTAAATTGTAGAGGATATAGACTGTGTTTAGGCAGTATTTGATGGGAGCTATCATGGCTTGACATACTGTACGGAAGTCTCCTGGGTTTATAAGGGGGTGTAAATTCTTCAGGATTAAAAGCTTGTGGTAGACTGTTTTGGTGGGTTTTTTTATTTGGGTTTGTAGTTGCAGGGCCTGATCTAGAATAACTCTTAGATATTTGACTTTTGTCTTGACTGTGAGGTCTGTGGAACCTATCTTGATTGTAGTTGGGGGTTTGAATTTGATGTTCTGAAAGGAATTCCAGCTGGAAGTAGAGTTATTCTGATGACTTGGGGCAGGAGGAGTAAGCTTTGTATGTTTGCTGTCATTATGTATAGATTGTAAGTGGAGAGCCATTTGATGATGGTTGAGAGCATTGCTGGGGCAAGTGGTGGTGGGGTCCTTTGAGAGTACTTTGGCTATGTCAAATAACTCCCTGGATTTGTTGATGGCACTCATGATCATATTGTTATGGTATTCATGTTTGGAGTTGTTTGTTGTTATACAATATTTAATTTGTTCCTCTAGGTATGTGGTTTGATCTTGTGGGTTTTTGGCTCATCTCCATTTACACTCAAATCAACATAGATTGCATTTCTGTGCCTTTAATGTTGTGGAGTCCAAGGGGCAAGGCGCTGTCATTTGTTGCTGGTAGTCTTTATCGGTGCCTGGGCAGCAGATGATAATGTTGAGTTCCAAATATTGTCTAGATCTTCAATGTGGATATTAGCCAAGTTGGTTGTGAGGTGAGGTTTAACTTTTTGAACGAAGGCTTGATTGTCAAATAAAGGGAATTTTCTGCTTTTTAAGGTAGGGTCCAGTGCTGGGTTGCTTTTGTATGGGTGATTAAGCATGAAGTCTATCAAGCTATGATCCGGCCATGGGACAGACGTTATTGCTGTGAGGTGGTGTTATGAAGGGTTTGTTAGGTGGTTTGGTATGAAGATAAGATCAGAAATACCCCCTTTATTGTTGGTGGGCTTATTGATGATTTGAGTGTATTGTAAATTGCTTAAGGCTTCTGTAAAGGTGGAGGCTTTCTTATTTGGTACTGATGCTAGGCTGAAATCACCGAGAAGGATGAAGTTGGACTGCTTTGCTTCAAGTATTGCAGATAGTTCTTTGGTGCTGTTGGAAGGGGGTCTGTATATTAAGCAGATTGCAATATATTTTTATTTGCAATTATGATCATGTCAAGGTTGTGAGAGGATGATGTTTCTATGGTAATGAGTTTGAGGTGTTTGCTAGATAAGATAAAGACTCCACCTCCTCTGTTGCTGGATCTAGAGCAGTTGTGTTTGTTGTGTGTGTTGGTGTTCATCTGATTTATTAAAATGTTATCTTCCTCTGAGAACCATGTTTCAGTTATGCACATGATGTCTATCTTTTGAAATGCTATGAAGTCACTTAGGATGGGTATTTTGTTGTGGGCTGATTGTGTGTTGATAAGGAAGCAGTTTAACACTGCATTGCTATGTAGCTGGTTATGTTGCATGTCTATGCCGTTTGTAGAGGTGCAAAGTTGTATTCGGATGAGATGTTCATACTTTCTGCTATTAGTGTGTGATTAAAATACATATGGCTGAAGAGTTTTAGCTGTCTTGGATGGGATATAATTGAGATATAGCCATGGTTGTGAGGAAAGGCTATTTTCACTGTTAAGAATAAAATGGAATGCCCCAGTAGGGTGAGGAGGAAATCCTTGAGAAGCCTAGAATTACCTGCATATTTTATAAAAAATACACGTATTGCATACATATATATTTTTAAGCTAATATTTATGCCTGTGAAGTAGGCATAAATGTCCACAGCTTCATTCTAGCCACTATATTTGCCATATGTGTGTTAGGGGCATGTTTACTAAACATTCCTAACGTGCGGGGCCGTGCTAGTGTGCCTGTGCCATATAAGGAGTGGGCGGTTCAGGCAGAAAATAGAAAAAAAACAGTAGTAAGCAACCGGACGTGTGTGCGTCGCGCTAATGTGCGGGGGTCGACATTAGCGCGTGGAAAGGCAAAGTGGCGCGCTGCTGAGTATACAAAACAACAGAGCCGTGGTACAACGGTGAAGACACTGACCAATGGTGCAGGGGCCATGGGTTCAATCCCCCAGTGTGCGCAACGACAAAGGTCAGCTGAGGCAGTAACTGTAATGATTAACATTGTTTTAGGAGGCAAATTAATTTGGAACGGCATAAGGCGGCGCACAGTTATTTTTGGGCGGCAGAAGGCGGCGCACAGTGCTTTTTGGGCAGCATAAGGCGGCGCACAGTTATTTTTGGGCAGCAGAAGGCGGCGCACTGGTCCCCTTGGGCGGCAGAAGGCGGCGCGCTGATAGGCACAAGGCGGCGCGCTGATGCACAAGCACAGGAACAGAGCCACAGCACAATGGTTAAAACACTGACCAATGGTGCAGGGATCAGGGGTTCAACTCCTCACAATGCCCAGTGAAAAATGCCTGCTGAGGCAGTATGTATTATGTTGTGGAGTGCTGTAGGAGGCTGTATAATGTTATTTTGTTATCACTACTAGCAAACGCACTCTCCCAGCATGTTAACATACGGCGGCCCATAAGGCACATGTTACAGTGCACTGTTCGCCAAGGCACCCTTGAATGACCCCTATAGGGCAGCATGTATGTTGCGACACAGGATAATGTATAGTGCACCCTATAGGGATGGCAACCATAAGGTGGCCTACAGGGCGCCCTATGAAGCACCCTCAGAGGCACCTAATGGGTATAGTAAGCTGAGGGTGGTCTTGCCGGCATAGACATATGTACAGTAAATAAAAATAAAGCTGTGGACCGCCCTACCAAAGGGCCCCACTGTGGGTTTGAACCCATGACCTCTGGCCGCACAGGCAGTGATGTAACCATTGCGCTACAGCTCCATAGCTGTAAGCAGGCCCCTGGCTGGCTGCAGATAGCCTACACGTCACCTCACAGACAGTCTGCTGGTGTCAACAGGATAGGGTTAGGCCACCCGTACCCATGATGCACTGCACATGCAAATTAGCTGTCCGCAGATGGACACAAGATGGGGAATGCACCCCCACAGCACCTCGGCCCTGTTGGGGGAAGTGACCGGGTGCACCCACACAGCACCTTGGCCTAGTAGGGGGCACTGACCTTGTGTTTTACTGGCACAGAGTAGCCACACACCGTTACATCGTGCGGGTACTGTGCTCACCCTGAGTGTGCAATGAGGTGGCCAGGACCAGGTCAACAACACCTGCCATGGCTGCTGGAGGCCAAGCGGGCGTTCCAAAGCAGTGTTAATGTGTAAGATAGCTAGTTTCTGCACAAACACCATGGATATCCCTGTCTGCCGCCATCAGGCACCCCCCCCGTGGCAAACATGGTCCCCATCAAGGGATCCACACTCTACCTCCCTGCAAAGGTGGCAGTAGAGGGCAACATCAACCCCAGTCCTGCTGAGGAACACCACCCCCCCCCCCCCAGGCAGGCAGCTCCATACACAGCCATAACACAATAGCAGACAGACATAAGCCCAGGGTATGGTAAGCTGCACTCCACCACCAGATATTCCCCTGCAGCAAGCCAACAGCCACTGCACCCTGCAAGCCATTATAGCAAGACATTTACCAGCTACAAACAGTCTGCTGGTTAGTCCATAGTGCATGCACCCAGAACTGGGCTGTCTGCATACACAGCAAGCAGATAGATCAGTGACTGGGCCCCAAAGAGAAACCCATATCTATCACATGAGAGAACTACTATACAGCACTATGGGGGGGCCTAGCCATGCTGTGGTCACTGCACAGTCAGGGTGAGCGTGATCCCCCAGAAGGACATGCTTTGGCCACCCTGTCTGTGTAGGTGGTGGCCGGACACTACAATATCCCAGCCAATGTCCCTGCCAGGGCCCTATGCCCAGTGCAGATGCATCCTGGCCACGCCACCCTGCCCTGGCTATACCCATGGTACCTTGCACCTCATTATGCACATTGACTGGCCAATACTGGCAACAGTGCTGGCAGTGCGGGCTGTTGAAGGGGCTTGCAGCCAACACCCACTGTATAGACAGACACACACTTCCACACCTCTGCCATCATGGTGCTACGATTGAGGGGGTAAGTAGCCCTGCCCACCAAACCGGGTCCTGAGCACGGCAAGGCATGGATATGGTACGCATTACAGCTGGTGGTCACTCCCCAGGGTGGTAAGCACCGTCAGAGGCCAGGCCTGGAGCATGCCCCACAAACACCTAACAGATTGTTTGGATGGGGTCAACTAGCAGTATGTACGTAACGTATGGATAACTGCCTGCCTGTGCTCCTAGCAAACGTCTCCGAGCTGTGTACCGTATACCTCAGGTGTAGGGTGACATTGGTAAGTTATGCAAGTGCTTGTTTTGGGTGCTGCATGCACGGTCCAATGTTCTGCCTTTCCAGGAGACATTGGCCAATGGGGCCTGTGGGTGTGGGTGTGTCTGCCCTTGATGGCTGCTGCTTTACGGCACAGATTCCCAACTCCAGTCCAGGTTTGCATCACACTGTTCGGGTTTTCCTGCTATCCCTCATGAATATGCATGGGCTACATCTACATGCCATGGGGGTGGTGCATAGATATACAGCACAGGCATTTGTATGAGTGTCAGCATGGAACCTGACTGGTGTGTGGCCCACCAGGACTGCATATGGGTGCTTCTGCTCTAGGTACTGCCCCTGTTCATGGTGTCTGTGCTCAGTGGGGTAAAAGATAGATGTCTTACCATTGCATATGTCCCCGCCATGAAAGGTGTGTCCTTACTATCACTGTTTAGTTGTGGGAAAAATATGTGGGCAGGATTGGCAGTAGCCCCAGCTGGGCTTTGAACCTGTGACCTTCTGTTCTTGCATGCACTGTCTGTGTGCACTGCACCACTGTGTAGCCACAGATTGGTTGGATTCCCTGGACTGTCCATGACTGTGGATCCGGCAGGACCTGTCTGTTGCAGTGGACTGTGCCAGCCTGCACATGGCTAGGCCTCTGTCTTCTGTGGTTAGCAGCCACTGCCCCCTGCACCACATGTACTTGTCCGCCAACATGCTGGCATGAACTTCTCTCAGAAAAAGCAGTTGACCTGATTGCAATGTGGCAGTATGGGACTGCATTTGGGGGACTTGGCTGTAGGTAATGCCCATTGTTGTGGTGTGTGCCGTGTTGGGTAAAATATGGGTGTTTTCCCCATGCATACAGGGGTGTCTGCGCTATCTTTATTTAGTGGTGGGTAAAATATAGGGACTGGGCTGGCAGGTGCCCCAGCTGGGTTTTGAACCTCTGCCCTCTGGTCCTAGAGGTAATGACTCTGTCCGCTGTACCACACTTTGGCCACAGTGACAGTGCAGCCCCTGGAGGCAGTAAGCCTGGCAGGATGGAGTCACAAACCCTGCTCTACGCAATTCTACTGTGGGCATATGCACCCTGTCTGGTGACAAACGTGCACATAAACCCCGGAAATGACCACGGGAAATGTGGGACAAAATATCACCACGCTGGGCAACAGTGATATTAATGGGCAACCATAGCAAACACTCCCAGGAAAGCTCCAACACGTGGAAATGTTTTTTGGAAGAGTCTCCTCTCAGTAGACCCTTCCAAAATTCATTTCTTTTTTCTGGAGCTTTGCTGGGTGTGATTTCTGTATTTGCCCATCACTATAACTGTTCCCCAGCTGAATTACTATTTTTAATAGTTCTGTTGTGGTCATTTTCTATTTTTATTTTCACTTTTGTGCTGTGCACATATATCACACTGCTCACGTTTTGCTGGTTTCCCCGGTTTTCCTGTACATTGCTGACGGAAATGGTTTCTCTTCCCTTTAAATGCTTTCTACCGCGAGTGTTTCACTCGCGGTAGTTTTTACATGCACATTCGGGCCCGATACTGTGCGGGGAGCCTCTCCCCTTCCACTCTCCACCCATTGACCCCGTCCCTCCGCCCCTCCGGAGCCTTCCTCCGCCCTCCTTTCGCCGTTCCACGCCTCTATCGGACATTTGCGGGCCCGCACTTGTACGGGGCCCGTTAGTGAGCCGCGTACCTGTGTGGGGGTGACACGCACGTGTGCGGGGCGTTTAAACGCGTTTCTGCGCGTTTCAGTGCCGCGTTGCCGTGCGCTATTTTGCGGCGCGCTATTTTGCGGATTTTAGTAAACATGCCCCTTAGCTTTTCATAAAGACGTCCTTATACAAGAGGCATAAAATGGGCACATATGTGGCCTTTACCCATAGATGATTTGTTTTAAAATTACCCTTCACATATGGAAGCTCCCCGTAACTAATTTAAAAAACACCCTTTTGTGCTGAGAGATTGAAGATCTTTTAGCTGCAACTAGTCTTGAGGAAGCAGATGAAGGGTAAACCTCAAGTAAGTTTCTGTCTCAGTCATGGATGTGCCAGTTAATCCAGTCCATTCCTAGGCAGGGCTTACTTAATACCCCTAAGAAGAAGGAGCATTACATCTTACTGAATGTGTTCTTTCCAGGAGTTACTTCTGGAGATAGCCTCTGGTGGCTGTGAATAATGTCTTTATTAAACAGAGTATTGGGAGGAAGTTATTGTCCTATAGCTGAAAGCACTTTGCTTTTCTGGAATTTCTATTTTTGAACTACTAATGGTCAATTTATAGAAGCAACGACTTAGCTCACAGTTGTAGATAACTGAGAAGTGGCATCTAAAGTTGTAAGCTAGTTTGGTCTTAACTCAGAAAGTATCCCTAAAGGACTGTCGTTTATCTTCCTGCCCACACTGATTCAAGAAATTCAGTGCATTTACTGTGAGGTTTTTCTGTAAATCGGACTTAAAATACTAGGGATGTGCATTTGTTAGTGCGCATTTAGTTCATTAGTACTCCTTAAAAACGTTTAGTGTGCGCTAAGTCAATTCAATGCATGTTAACATACAAATTAACACACATCAAGTCAATTAGTGTACATTAAAATATTTTTACACACATTAACATTTGTTTTATTTTAACAAATGTTTGGTACAAACTGAAAGAATCGAAAAGTCGGGAAGAAAAGTCCAAATGAACTGAAAAGGAAATGAAAGTGTTTTTTGCCATAAACACATGCCTACTAAATATCATTTCCCTCTGTAAAGAAAATCAAGACTGCAACATCTAAGCGAAGATATCTTAACCATAAAAATTGTCTAGTCCAGCTTAAGCAGTAAATGATTCACTTTAACACCTGACTGACCACTAACCATTAAGGATCCTATAACCAAGTAGTTATACTGGAATATGGGATGACCTAACCACAGAGATGGTGGAGTCAGTTGGCTCCAAACAAAATTAATTATTCTTTCTTTAGACTTGTGCTCCTTTGTTTTTCTCTTTGTAACTTACAGTATGTGCTCTCTCTTATTTTCTTTTCTTATAAATCATATCATTATACATGCAGGGGCTAATTTTATAACTGCTTTCTTAAGTTAGAAAAGTAAGAAATGTGCCTATGAGACCTTTTTACTAAATGTGCAAATGTGCCCATAATGTGAATTTCCATGATGCCTTAGGGCAACATCACAGTGTTTACTGCCAGGAGCATTGAAAGCATGTTCCCGGCAGTTACCATAGTGCACATGGCCCAGTTTGCACTTTTATGTATTTTTATTTATTTAACAGATTTTTTTTACTGCTTTATCATTTCAGTCAAAGCGGTTTACATTGTAACTTAAACTTGGAAATGTACATTAAACAGGGACATTGATAACTTGGATTTTTCTGAGGCAATGGAGGATTAAGTGACTTGCCCAAGGTCACAAGGAGTGCTAGTGGGAATTGAACCTTTAGCGTGTGCCAGACCTGCTGACAGCTAGCGCCCTTTAGTAAAAGACACCTTATGCCTATAAAATACTAGAGGTAAGCCAGCAGAAATCAGCTAGTTTGAAGCCATAGACATTTGCACCAACTTGGGAGCTGGTGTAGGGGTATGCATGTACAATCTGCGCAACCATGCATATTTTATAAAGAATGTGTGTACTTTGTGACCTCGCATACTCCACCCAAATTCTGCTTATATGCGAGTCACGTACAGGTACACATATTCTTGCCATCACATGTACTTGCATGCACTTCCTCCTTAGGATAATTTTATAAAAGCTCTTTTAAGTGTGTAAAACCAGGTTTTTCACATGGGAAAAGTTTATAAACTTAGATCTTTAGAGATCAGTCTACATATACTTTAAAAATAAAATCTACAGTATATAAAATGCACAAAACATGTTGGGCCCGATATTCAAAAGGCATTTACATGGTTTAGAGCCCTGTAAATTATGTAAATGCTGCTATACCTGATATTCAATGGCACTAACACAATTAGTGTCGCTGAATATCCCCTCTCTTCTCCCTTGCATGTCCTGATGCTAACCGCTTAGCAATGGGGTGTGTTGGGGCATTCTGGGGAGAAGCAGAGGCACCGACAATTGATAACTGGACAGCAGCAGTATTGCATGCTGCCCAGTTAGCAATCTGCGCCTAAAATATAGGCGAGGCAAAAGCTTGCCTATCTTTAAGTGCAGGAGCTAACTGGTCAGCATGCAATATCGCCGCTGCCTGCTTATTGACTGTGGCTGAGAGGCAGTGTGGTGATTCTGGATATTCAATGCCAGGCCGCATATGACCCCGACATTGAATATCCGGGGTTAGAGGTCAGAGGGGAGGGCTTTATGCTGAAGGGGCTCATTGCCTTCTTAACTCAATATCAGGCCCATTATACTTAATGTGTAACTTCAATGTTTTTAACTTCAAACTTAACTGAGCAACTTTAGGATATCACTGAAGAAGATCAAATCCCATCTTGGCCAGTTTTTGGTTTTGTAAATGCTTACATCAAGGGAAAGCCTCAGAGCCAAAAAGCAATCTCCTGCAACATAAAAAAATATCATTCACACAGTATCTTTTCATGACTTTAAAGTCACATGCTAGATAAGAGGCAATTATAGTCAGGGGCGGCCCAAGGGGGGTGCGGGGCCATGTACAGAGTCTCGGTGCAGGGCCTCATTTGCATAAGAGGCATCATTTGCATAAATATTTGCATAATGTTACCATATACTAACTCTTAGTAAACATGCCTCTTAATGAGTGTATGGATAAAGAAAGACTAAAAGATTTCTACATTACTATAATCCAGTACCAACCGCCAGACACATTAGGAACTACTACAAACACTGCCCATTTAGAACCCATCAGAAAGAAAAAACACCCCTGGGAATCAACCCCATAAAATCCATAAATATTTGATTCCCCTAACTACCTATTAAAGAACTACTCCCACCCCCCCAAAAGAAAAATATATTTTTTTGTCGGATCACTCACCCTGACAGGAAACATTTCATGTCTCGCAGTGAGTCCTCCTTTTTAATCAATTTAAAAGACCGACTACCTCGGTCCTGATTTAGACGGGACAACGGGTGTTGTCCTGTCTAAATCAGGACCGAGGTAGTCGGTCTTTTAAATTGATTAAAAAGGAGGACTCACTGCGAGACATGAAATGTTTCCATTTAGAACCCATAGCAAACCCGCCGTATCCTAACAGCACTACCAGGACTCACAAAGCACCATACTCTACCTATCAAAAGGAAACACTGCAAATATTAAACCAATACATTTCAGAGAACAACAATACATGACCTACTGGGGAAAGAGAACAAGTGGCAATGTCAAATAGGAATTACATAAACAGAATACCTCAGCTCAATTACACATGCAGAACATAGACCATCACCAAACAAGGAATCACAATTTAGAAATAGGAAGACAATAATTAAACTGGGAACCCCAAAAGCCAAACTTCGAATGTACAACAACACTGTAGAAATAAAACTATAAATTAATTTCCTCTTGTACTAAACAAAGCGCAGACGTTAATGATGCACATTTCCCAGAGCTGACATATTCCAATTAATAAATTCAAAATAAAGAGATATTTTTCTACCTTTTGTGCATTTTTTTCAGCTGCAATTGCTCCAGCCACTTTCTTCTGGTTTCTTCGTGTCTTCTGCTAAATGTCCATCGTCTGCTGTCCATTTGTCCTTTTCTCTCTTCTAGTTTTTTTCCATTCTCTCTCTACATCTGCTTTAACATACTAATCTTTCTCCTTTTGCTCTTTCCTCATTCCTATTTCATCCACTCAAATTTTATCCCTCTATCCTCAATCCCCACTTACTCTCCCAATACCCGGCCAATTGTAGATTTTTCATCCCTCCCACACAAAATATTTTTCCCCTCTCCATTTTACTCTCCCAGCCCCATCCCATTCTAATCCTCCCCCAACATCAGCTCCCTTCTAGTTCCAGCCTCACCCAGCATCCATTCCCTTCTAGTCCCTGTATCAGCCCATTTCCAGTCCTAGCCCCCCATCAGCCCATTTCCAGTCCTAGCAACCCCCCAACCCAATACCAGTCCTAGCCCCCCCATCAACCCACTTCCAGTCCTAACCCCCCATCACCCCATTTTCAGTTTAAGCCCCCCCTATAACCCATTACCAGTCCTAACCCCCCATCAGCCTACTTCCAGTCCTAACCCCATCAGCCCGTTTCCAGTTAGCCCCCATAGCCTATTGCCAGTCCTAACCCCCCTATCAGCCCACAGCCCATTACCAGTCCTAACCCCATCAGCCCACCTCAAGTCCTAACCCCTCCCCATCAGCCCATTTCCTGTCCTAGCCCCCCATAGCCCATTATCAGTCCTAACCCCCCCATAGCCCATTACCAGACAGCCCCCATCAGCCCACAGCCCATTACCAGTCTTAACCCCCCCCATAGCCCATTACCAGTTCTAACCCCCCAACAGCCCACAGCCCATTACCAGTCCTAACCCCATCAGCCCATTTCCTGTCCTAGCCCCCCCATAGCCCATTATCAGTCCTAACCCCCCCCACAGCCCATTACCAGTCCTAACCTTATCAGCCCACCTCAAGTCCTAACCCTTCCCCATCAGCCCATTTCCTGTCCTAGCCCCCCCATAGCCCATTATCAGTCCTAACCCCCCATAGCCCATTACCAGACAGCCCCCATCAGCCCACAGCCCATTACCAGTCTTAACCCCCCCATAGCCCATTACCAGTTCTAACCCCCCCAACAGCCCACAGCCCATTACCAGTCCTAACCCCATCAGCCCATTTCCTGTCCTAGCCCCCCCATAGCCCATTATCAGTCCTAACCCCCCCCCACAGCCCATTACCAGTCCTAACCCAATCAGCCCACCTCAAGTCCTAACCCTTCCCCATCAGTCCATTTCCTGTCCTAGCCCCCCCATAGCCCATTATCAGTCCTAACCCCCCCATAGACCATTACCAGTCCTAACCCGCCCACAGCCCATTACCAGTCCTAACCCCATCAGCCCACCTCCAGTGTTAACCCCCCATCAGCCCATTACCAGTCCTAACCCCATCAGCCCACCTCCAGTCTTAACCCCCCCAGCCCATTTCCAGTCCTAGCCCCCCCATAGCCCATTACCAGTCCTAACCCCCGCCATCAACCCACAGCCCACCTCAAGTCACACGCGGGGGCCGCCGCGGCAGAATCGAGTGTTGCCCTTTAACCTTTCCCAGCATTCCCGGCTTCACAGAAACAGCCGCCAGCGTGAAGGAAAAGGTTCTTCACGCTGGCGGCTGTACAGAGGGAGCCGGGGCCTCGCGCGGGCTTCCCCGGCTCCCTCTGAAGCCCCTCAGACAGCCGCGATGCTGTCCGGGGGGCCAGGACTGCATGGGGGGGCCCAGGACTGCACGGGGCGGGCCAGGACTGCACGGGGGCACGGGGGGGGGGGGCCCAGGACTGCACGGGGGCGGGCCCAGGACTGCACGGAGGCACGGGGGGGGGACACGGGGGGGCCCAGGACTGCACAGGGGGGGCCCAGGACTAAACGGGGACATGGGGAGGGGGCCCACAATTTTTCTTGGCGTAGGGCCTCACTCTAGCTAAATCCGGCCCTGGTTAGATGAATTTTATGAGAAAATGTCGCTGTTTGAAGAGTGCATGAAGGAGTATCCTAGTGTTTCCACGGACAGGTTTATCCAGGAGAATTTGACAGCAAGAGTTACTTTCTCCCGCACTGCCAGAAAGAATATGTGAAAGGATTTAGGGCCTCTTCTTTGAAAAGAAGATTGGAATAAAGTGCAAATATTCAAAAGTACTTTTCCCTGGACTGTCACAACGGAGCAATTATTTACCAGACCCAAATATAGCATCTGGTAAATAGGATTATTGTAAACAGCTTTGAAATATCTTTCTAGGCTGAAAGGCAATATATCAAATCCATGAATAAACTAAAGTAAACTAAACATTTAAAATCAATAAAATAATGAAACAGGGTCATGAAAACACCAAGGCATCAGGAGATGGGTAAAGCAGCACAAACACTGGTATTGAAACTCCAAGACACTTGGAGAGAGATAAAGCAGAACCAACATTAGCATGTAGATCCCAAAGCAGTAGAAGAGGGGCTGTCCACAAACAGTGGAATGAAAACTCCAAGCCACCAGGACAGAGTAAAAAGACATCAAATAGTAGGATGAAGATCTCAAGGCATGAGGAGGGTGGTAGAGCAGCACCACCATTGGCAGGAAAACCTCAAGGCACCCATAAGAGAGGAAAAATAGCAACCAGATTTGGAAGGAAAACCCCCCAAGCACCAGGAGAGAGGTAGAGTAGTACCAACACTGGCACTGAGGTAGTGGAGCACAAAAAAGCACCAAGAGGATTATGTCAGAATAGGAGTTGTGTGGGAAAATTATCCCATTTGAAGTGTGAGATCGACTGTGTCCATAACCCAAAATAATCTGACAAGAGGCTACTTTCTATTATATCACTTAAAAGATCAAAGTACTTATGGCTCCTTCTTTAGGAGGAAGATTGGAATGCAGTCTAAACCTTCATTTCTTCTGTTTCCCAGGCTGTCACAAAGGAGCTATTATTGATCAGTCCTAAACAAACTTCTGGGAAAATAAGTTTGTAACATGTGAAATTAATAAAACAAAGAAACAGTGGCATTACTAAAGACTAATAAGAGAAAATATTTTTTTCACTCAATACATAATCAAACTCTGGAATTCATTACCAGAGGATGTAGCAAAAGCTATTGGTGTAGCTGGGTTTAAAAAAGGTTTGGACAAATTCCTGGAGGAAAGGTCCATAAACCATTCTTAAAGAGAATCTGGGAAATCCACTGCTTACCACAGGACAAGCATTGCAAAATCTGTGGCCTTCGGGAACCTGCCAGGTACTTGTGACCTGGATTGACCCTGTTGGAAACAGGATACTGGACTTGATGGACCCAGTATGGCATTTCTTTTCATTATCCCAAGGCACCGGGAAAGGGGTAAAGTAGAACTAACACTGGCATGGAGACCCCAAGGCATTGAGGATGAAAACTTTGAGCACTGATGTTCAATGGGGGTGGGATATGGACACTGAATTTCAGTGGGCAGGTCAGCATTGTGAATGCCATCAGTACTTAAGATCTCTGAGTTACTTGGGTACACAAAATTTGTTAGCTTAGGTAATGTTTTCCTGGAGGGCACTTGGTCATTTGGGAATAGGAGGGACAACAGTCCTTTCCTCTTTGCACACCAAAGCATCACAGAAAGGGTAAAATAGTACTAGAAACAGTGGAACGAAGACCCAGAGCACCAAGAAATGTTCAAAAGCAGGCAGAAGAGGAAGGTCGACATCCATGCTTAAGAACACTGATTGCAGAGGGTGTAAAATGATAGCATGGTTGATAAGATCAGAATGGTGGATCACTTGAGTCATATGTAAGCAATGCTACAAAGAATCTGCGATTTGAAGAAATGGAGAAGGGTGAAGCTTTATTCTAGGAATCTCCTCAGTAGCATCAGTATGAAGCAGCCTAGAAATCTTTTTTCCAAGTATAAACCAAAGCATAGCTACAACCACTCTCTTTAAAGGACTGTCCATAGTATCCTTCAAACCACTTTTTAACAACTTCTGCAACATTAACAGAAATATCAACCAAATCATATTTAATAACTTGCTCAGGTAAATGAAGAATTTTATCTGCCTCTTTTTGGATAGCAAGAGCAGATCCTGTAAAACTGCCCATCTTGAAAATACTTATCTAAAACATCCTGCGTATCACTGCTTATCTTGAAAAAACGTATCTAAAACAACCAGCCTGTTATACTTACAGTATATGGGTGTACCACATCTTTTCAGTACTTCAGAATTTTGTGCAAGGGTATTAGTCTCAGTAGGTGAACTTTCAGCTATGTGTTCCCTTCAATTAATTTCCAGGTGCCTAGAACTCCTTTATATGGCAGTTCTGTCCGGAGGGGGGGGGGGGGGGAATTATTCAGACTTACCAGGAGGATTTGGGGGTGGGGGACACTAAGCCACCAGGAGATTTTATTGTTTTGGTGGGTGGGGGCTAGAGGCCACTAGGGGATGTTGTTTTGGAGGGGCAATGGAGGGATGTGATCGGAGGGGAAACATGGGCGAGGCCTCGATCAGGGATTCTGGTCATATGAAGTATCAAACTTCACCTCAGATGACTTTTTTTTGTTTTTAGTTTTGACAATCCAGTCCATGGGCATAGGTGCCAGACTTAACACAAGTGTGCATGTGTCAGGCTTGCTCCCCTTGTTTAACACCGACTGTTTGCGCACATCTAATTTGCATGCTGTTTGCTTACAGCATGCCTGCTCAAAACATTATCACTAAACTTGGGCTCTGGCATGAGCCTCTAGGTTTGTATCCAAGGTAATAGAGGCTTAAGCAGCTTGTCAAAGATCACAAGGAGCATCAGTGGGATTTGAACCTGGCTTCTGGGATGCTCAGCCCTCCGCTCTAACCAATAGGCTACTCCTTCACTCTGTTGAATTGTGAAATAATTAGCTAAATTTTCTATCCTCTCCTTGGGAACATCGCTCTTCTAGCAAAACTCTTTTATTTGTGCCTTTCTCTGCTACTGCCAGTTCCAGACTTTGTTCATTCCACCTTGCTGCTCCATATACCGCGAACTAACTATCCAAAACTGTACCATGCATGATGTGCCCTGTGCAACCAATGAATCTGGTGACCCCCTCCGCCCCAGCCACATGTAGTAGCACACTCTTTTTGAGCGCCCTATATCTCTGGCACTATTTAAATCCAGGCTAAAAACCCACCTATTCCGGGTTGCTTTTGGATCCTGATTCTTTTATTTTCCTATTCATCACCTATGTGTATCTTTATCATTCACCTAGATTTACCCTAGTTCTTAGTTTGTTGTGTTGTCTGCCTTGATTATATTGTAACTTTATGAAGCAGGGACTGTCTCTTACTTGTATTGTACAGTGTTGCATATGCCTTGTAGCACTATATAGATGATCAGTAGTAGTAGTAGTAATCTACAAAAATTATCTCACTGACTTTGGGGGTTAGTTTAGAAGCTAATTTTAGGAAGGCCATGATTTACATGCAGATGTGCTGGCTATGTTCAGATTTCCATGTTTTAAAAAGAGCCATGTTCGGAGTATGGCCTGGGTGCTGAGGTTTACACATGTAGAACATAATTTGCAAACGAGGGCAGTACATTTAAACATCAGCATGCACAGCTGCTATAAATTACCTACAAAATGCCCACTTATCTTTTGTGACAGCTTAGTGTTAGTGTCTGGAGAAGATCAGACTCCCAAGGCCCGACTAGCGGCCGTGAGGCACAGGCAGGCAGTGGGGCCATGAAGGGGGTTAAAGGGTGGGGGGGGGGGGCAGAGGGGTAGGAGGGCTGACCTCGACAGAGTGTATTTAATGACCTGCTGGGCCTCGGGTCGCCCTCTTGTCCCTCCAGAATGAAGAAGGTCGACAGCTTTGGAGAGATGGCGTGTTTGAGGTCCTGCCCCCTTTACTGGCATCACGAGGATCGAATAAGTGTTGTGCATGTTCTGAGGCTTCTCTGTGCTCCGGCGCTCCTGCCAGCAATGGGGGTTGTGCACAATGGAGTTGTGCAATTTCCAAGGCTTCTCTGTGCTCTGGTGCACCTGATGGAGAGGCTTTCTCTTTCGGAGGAAGAGGGGGGGAGTTAATCCTTATGGGGCATATGTGACCCTGTGGCTCCTAGTTACAGCCATGGGAAGTCAATGACGGCCAGTTAGGATGGAGGTGAAGGTTTCCAAATGCCAGATTTAGCAGGGGCGGCATACTGCTTTCCACAACTCTGTGCTAGTCTCCCCCTAAGACCATCGCTATTGTGACTCAGCTGGCGCTTATCTAGTGGTATGCCTCTGCACCGATTGCTCCATCTCCTGGGATCTTGGCTGGAATAAACAGCCTGATGGGGGGCAGGAGAGGTGGCCAATGAAACGGCGCAGCTCAGGGAGTGTGCCGGAGGACCTGAGATCACAGGGGGATAGTTTGGTGGTGCCGAGGAGGCCCGGAGGTTAGCTGACACTCAGAGGGAGACATTAATGGCGATGATCAGCAGACTGGCGCTGATTGCTCACTGTGCTAGTGGAGAAGGGGCAGAAACAGCAATTTTTCCCGTGAACAAGGGGCTGCAAGCATCGAGACTGAGAAAGTTTATAAGAACAAAGGGGGGACACAGGAAAACGAAACATAGTAAGTAAACGTTTCAGCTCCATGTGTGCTGATTAAGGAGTTTTCAGAGAAAGGACACCATCTACTGGCAGTCTTTGGTACTGCACTTGCCTGCAGTCATAATAACGCAACTGATGGTAATTGTTAAGGGCCAGAGACCATTGGATGTCTTAGATATATAAACAGTAAAAGAAATAAAAGGATATCAGTGAATTAGTGCCAAAAAAAGGTTTTGGGCCCAATTTTCAACTCGGTGGTGCTATGCGCTGTGTCAGCGCATAGTCCGCCCTCCTTCCACCTAACCTGGATTTTCAATTCTGGGGTCATATTGTGGTAGGCTATAGCCTGCAAACTAGGCCTGGATTCCAACCTGGGATTAGTGCTGAAAAGGACCAGAGTTTAAGAATCTGCTTTAAACTACTTTTGAAAAGTCCCCTGTCTCCCTTTATGAAGTTTGTACAAGTTCTTTATGCTTGAATTGTCCTTGCATTCTCTGAGCTAGAAATGTCCTTGAAGTAGAAATGTAACCATGTCTAAGACTGTGCCTTTGTTAGAACAGTTTGAGAAGGGGGGAACAGGGAATGGGGCCCAGAGAGGTTCACCGATTGGATAGGTGCGAGGGGCATTGGGACCAATAGAAAGGTTGCCTCTATCAAATTGTAAAAATTGTATATAAGGAATCTGCTCCTGTACTTCATTGCTCAGTCCCTTTTGGACACGCTCCTGTCTGAGCCTGTGCACAATAAATTGGCTTGGACCCTGCAACTGACTCAGGGTATTATTCATTGCGTGCACTTCGCTGCTACATTATCCTGGTGCGTTGGCCGGGAAGTGCAAGTAGTGGATGGTATTCAAGTTTACCACGTTTTACCGCCTCAAGGTTTGGTCCGGCTGGAACCGTGTCTGGCCGTCCGCAGGGGAAACCTCAGGCGCCATTGGTCCTCTTGCATCGGAGAGGATTCCTCCTTGCCTCGGCAGATCACTGGATCCGACCGGCCAACACTTCCGAACCCGAGGGGAGTCCGGAATTCAACCCCTGACCTTTTTCTGTACCTGGTACTTGATCCGGTGAGTAGAAATTTCTTTGCTACTCAGTCAGTTAGTCTGGAATTTTGGAAATGAGAGCCTGATCACCTCTCCGGACGGTCCTAGTACGTCTTGCATGAGTATGCGCGAGACCGAAGCTACCGCCCCTCAGTCAGTCAGTAAGGCCTGGGAATTCTGGAATGTTGCTAGCATGTCTGTTTGTGTGTGAATGAGAGGTCTTGAAACACAGACCAAGCAAGTGCGGACTCCTGATTAGCGCAGTTCCTGGCCGGGCGACCGCACCCAGGTCGCGAAAAGGAGGAAGCGTTTGGTGTTTGTCTACCTATTTGTTTCTAGGGCTGTACGGACCCCTTACCTGCAGCCCGACTACCCACCCCTACTGTCTGTTGTCGTGTACGTCATTATGGGAGGTTGGAGTCCACGCAAACTCCGTTGAAATGTATGATCAAGAATTTTAGTAAGGGATTTGCCGGAGACTATGGAATAAAAATGTCTCCATCCTGATTAGAGATGCTCTGTGATAGGGAGTGGCCAGTACTGGTCACCTCGTGGCCCCCTGGGGGTACGTTTGATGTTAGTATCATAACCTTAGTTCACCAAATTGTACGAAAAGACCACCCTGACCAGTTTCCCTATATAGATTCCTGGTTAAGTATTTGTGAAAAAGAGCCCTCCTGGATGAAGCATTGTTATGAGGAACAGTGCAGGATATTTGTAGCAACCACACGGGGGGCCCGGAAGCTTGGGGAAAAGAAACTGCCTGCCTATTCTACCCCAGAATCTCCAGACATTCCGTCCCGTCCGCCCCAGTTCCTCTATAGGCCAGTCCCCTCAGCTCCGCCACCATCCCAGGCAGAGCCTGTCCCGGAGGGACCCATCCCTGCAGTTTTACCTCAAGTAGCCCCCCAACTACCTCCGCAGCTGGAGGATGCACACTCCCTCCTGACCGAAAGTCCCGGCTCCGTTCGGAGTGCTTCGGGGGGGCCACAGTCCACCGATGACTCTGCAAGCAGGGATTCATTTGCCAGTTCAGGGTCACTCACTGCCGTCACCCAATATCATGGAACAGAACCCCGACACTCCCAACTACCTTATGCTTTCAGGAGTATGACTGCGAGCCAAAGGGATGGTCACGTTATGACGTTGCGCCAGGTCCAAGGTCTACCTACTCTTGATGACCAGGGCCAGGTTGTGGTGGGACCAACTAGTCTTGTTTATGTGCCCTTTTCCACCACTGATTTACTGAACTGGAAGACACATTATGCCTCCTATACTGAGAAGCCCCATGATTTGATTGAAATAATGTCTAGTATTATGCAGACCCATCAGCCTATCTGGTCTGATTGTCGCCAGCTCCTGTCCACTCTCTTCAGTACCAAAGAGCGAGCGCGAATTGTGCGAGCGTCCACCCGATGGTTAGAAGAAAATCCTGTAGGAGAAGCAGGCCTAGATCCCCAGCAAGCAGCTGCCGCGGATTTTCCAAATGATGATCCCAAGTGGGATCCAAACTGTGTAGACGGGGCGGCGGCCCTCAATCGGTTCCGCCAAGCCCTCCTGCAGGGCCTGAAGAAAGGAGGCCAGAAAGCCATGAATATTGGAAAAGTATCAGAAGTCATCCAGCATCCGGATGAGAGCCCAGCGGCCTTCTATGAACGATTATCTGAAGCCTACAGACTATACACTCCATATGATCCAGCAGCCCCAGAAAATTTGCGCATGGTGAATGCGGTTTTTGTAGGTCAGTCCCAGGGAGACATCAAACAGAAACTACAGAAGCTAGAAGGATTTGCGGGCATGAATGCGGCCCAGTTAATGTAAGTTGCACAGAAAGTGTTTGTGAATCGTAACCAAGAGCGTCAGAAGGAAAGTGAACGTAAGATGAAGAAGAAAGCTGATTTCCTTGCTGCAGCTTTAGTTGAACGACGAGGAGGAGGTTTTCCTAATAGAAGGACACGAGGACGTGGAAGGGGCCGAGGGAATGGCCGGCCCCTGGTAGGCATGAATCAGTGTGCCTACTGCAAGGAAGAAGGACATTGGAGAAATTAATGCCCGCACTGCGACCCCGCCTCCCGGAGGGGAGGTGGGAGCAATGGGAGAGCAGGGGGACGATTCCAGAGTCATGGAGAGACGCGTCGTACACAGTTCCAATGAGAAGAAGAAGTAGCTATAGAGGGAGTGACAACCGAAGGGGGCTACAATTCGGATGAGTACTAGGCCAGACCAGGCTCCAAGTTTTCTCTGGGTCCCCAGGAGCCTACGGTCAGTCTGAAAATTGGGGACCAATATATGGACTTTATGGTGGATACGGGGGCCAAACACTCAGTGGTGGCAAAACCTCTGTCTTCCCGATCTATTTCTATTGTCGGAGCCACTGGTACTCGGGCCACTAAACCTTTCTTGCAGAACCGCACCTGTGAATTAGGGGGACGGAAGATAACACACCAGTTCCTGTACATGCCTGAATGCCCGATCCCCCTCTTGGGCCGAGATATGCTTGCTAAGCTCCAGGCGCAGATATCCTTTGCTGAAGGGGGAAAAATAGAAATGACTCTGAACTCGAAATCTGCTGGCCTAATGGTGTTGACTATCCCCCGCAAAGAAGAATGGCGGTTCTATAGTACACTTCCGCCCAAGGCAACCAGTCCCCGTATACCCACCAATATTCTGGCTCCGCCCGAGGTATGGGCGGAGGATAATCCTCCGGGCCTAGCAAAAAATGTAGCCCCTGTTCTCGTCACCCTCAAACCAGGAGCGGAACCAGTGCATGAGACAATACCCTCTTCCGCGACCAGCGATTGAAGGCATTCATCGTCATCTAATGAAATTATTGAAGTATGGACTTCTAAGGAAGTGTCAATCACCCTGGAATACCCCCTCCTCCCAGTCAAAAAGCCTGGGAGAAGTGATTACCGCCCAGTGCAGGATTTGAGACGAGTGAATGATGCAGTTGTAACCATACATCCGGTGGTACCAAACCCCTACACTCTCCTGGGACTGATCCCTGCTGAGGCTACTCACTCCACCATCCTGGATTTGAAGGATGCTTTCTTCTGTGTACGCTTAGCACCAGCCAGCCAACTCCTGTTTGCCTTTGAGTGGGAAGACCCTACTACAGGAAGGCGAGGCCAATTCACCTGGACTCGGCTACCCCAAGGATTCAAGAACTCGCCTACCCTCTTCAGTGCTGCCCTCAATCAGAACCTTTCAAGTTACTCTGTTACTCCAGGAAAGAGTCCTTCTCCAGTATGTGGATGACCTGCTGATAGCCACCAACTCCAGAAGTGAATGCGTGCAAGCCACCAGTGATCTCTTGCACCTCCTGAATGAAGCCGGATACAAAGTCTCAAGGGCCAAGGCTCAGTTGTGCCAAACTGAGGTTAAATATCTGGGATTCCATCTGTCTAGCGGGATTCAGCGGCTAGGACCAGAGCATAAGGAAGCTGTGTGTCACATCCCTACCCCAACCACCAGAAAGCAGGTGAGGGCTTTCCTGGGAGCTGCAGGCTATTGCCGAATATGGATACCCAACTTTGCGCTGTTGGCAAAGCCATTGTATCAGGCCACCAAGGAATGGAGCGATCTCCCTTGGAATGGGGACCTGAACAGGATGTAGCTTTCTGATCCTTGAAAGCAGCATTAATGTCCTCACCAGCTTTGGGTCTGCCAGATGTACAGAAACTATTTCACCTATATGTCCATGAGTCAAGTGGAAATGCTCTGGGTGTATTGACTCAACCTCTTGGATCCTGGCAGCGACCTGTAGCTTATTTATCAAAACAACTGGACACTGTCGCAAAGGGATGGCCACCTTGCTTGAGAGCCATTGCAGCTACAGCCCTCCTGGTAGGAGAAGCCGACAAGCTCACTTTGGGTCAGAATCTCCAAGTTACGGTACCGCATTCTGTCTTGACCCTCATGGAACACAAAGGGAATTACTGGTTCACCAATTCACGAATGTTAAAATACCAAAGCATGTTATGTGAAAACCCCCGGCTACAGTTGATCATCAGTCAGGCTCTGAATCCTGCCACATTGTTGCTGGTTGGCCCAGGCCCCCCTGACCATGACTGCCTGGAAATTATGGACACTGTGTTTTCCAGCCACCCCGATTTAACTGATCTTCCACTGAATAACCCTGAACAGACTTTCTTCGTGGATGGAAGTAGTCTTGTCGTCAATGGGCGACGCTGTGCTGGCTATGCAGTAGTGACCCTGGACACGGTAATTGAATCGTCAGCTCTGGCCCCGGGAACCTCAGCGCAGAAGGCTGAATTGATAGCCCTTACTAGGGCACTGATAATAGGGACAGGGCTCCGCTTGAATGTGTACACAGACTCTAAGTATGCCTTTACCACATTACACGCCCATGGAGCCCTGTACAAGGAACAGGGGTTAATAACCTCAGGAGGAAAGTCTATCAAATATGGTCCCGAGATATTGACACTACTAGATGCTGTATGGGCCCCAAAACAAGTCACAGTAATGCACTGCCGAGGTCATCAGGCAGGGAAAGGAGAGGTTTCACGGGGAAATAGGTTTGCTGACGCTTCTGCTCGAGAAGTGGCCATAACTGGACAAGTTCCCGCCCCCAATACCCCAGTCCAGGCAGCATTATTTCCGGTACCCCTCAGTGCATGGACTACCCGATATACCTCCAGAAAGTTAGACTATTTCTGTCAGGAGGAAGGGGGAGTGTTAACAGAGACCGGATGGATAGTGCTACCACCGCCGGTAGGTGGTCAGCCTCTGGGTCCAACTGTAATCCCTGAAGCTTTAGGTCCAGCCTTTGTCCATGCTTTCCACCAAGCCACACATTATGGAAAAACTGCGATGGAAAGAGCTCTTAGACCTCATTTCTGTATCCCGTTATTAGGACCCCTGTCAGCATCAGTAGCCCGTAGATGCTTAACTTGTGCAAAGAACAATGCCCGACAGGGTCCTAACCTGCCCCCGAGAGGCCAGTCAGTAGGAGTTACCCCCATGGGAAATATCCAGGTGGACTTCACTGAAATGCCACGTGCAAACAGATATCGTTACCTGTTGGTCCTGGTTTGTACATTTTCCGGGTGGGTGGAAGCCTTCCCCACCAGGACTGAAAAAGCCAGGGAAGTCACCAAAGTTCTACTCCATGAAATTATTCCTCGGTTTGGTATACCACTAGTTATGGGATTGGACAATGGTCCCTCATTTGTATCTCAAGTGACTCAGCAATTGGCACAAGCTCTACAAGTGCAATGGAAATTACATTCAGCTTACAGGCCCCAAAGCTCAGGAAAGGTAGAGCGTATGAACCACATCCTGAAGTACCAGCTGTCTAAACTCTGCCAGGAGGCGCACCTGAAGTGGCCCCAGGCTCTTCCTATGGCCCTCCTCAGGATATGTTCAGTCCCCACCAAGTCATTAGGAGTTTCCCCATTCGAGATTTTGTATGGGCAACCTCCGCCCATTGTCCAGGGGATAAAGGGGGATATGAATCAGATTGGGTCCGAAAATCACTAGACAAGAGCTGTTGGCTCTAGGTTCTGTCTTGCAGAGTCTCCATGCTTGGGTACAAGACCAACTGCCCATCAATCTGACTGAACCACTGCATCCCTTCAAGCCTGGAACCTCGGTGTGGATCAAGGAGTGGAGGAAGGAACCGTTAGCACCTCACTGGAGAGGACCCTACGTCGTCATACTGTCAACCCCTACAGCAATTAAAGTTGCAGAGCTTGAACCTTGGATGCACCACAGTCAGGTGAAGTCAGCAGCAACCACCGAATCCTGTCTCTGGACTTCAACAGACCACCCCGGATCACCGTTGCGACTCACGCTGCGACGAAAACCGCTGCTGTAAGAATCTACAGCCCTACTCCTGCCACCTACCGGAAGCTGATAGGTCTACGTACGGTGGAAGCTGTGGAAGAAGAGGACTTAAATGAAGAATTTGCAATTTCTAGACAAACTCATTGAGATATTGTAATCATGATATATCTATGTATTTATGTTGTACTTGCGGTAGCCCTGGAGCCCCTTAGAATGACTCTTGCCATACCTCCCTGTACCGCCTGCATAACCACTACCCGAATGGGACAAAAATTACCCAAACTCTACTTTACCATTCCTACTATAGCTGTACTGGTGCTGTTAGCCAGTGTGTATATAATGGTACAGAATTAAGTATCTGTACAAGAGGGAAGGTCAGGACCTCTTTCAACCCCCGTCAGAGCCCTACCTACTATGTCTTAGAGTTACATTGGGACAACGAAGATGGAGCCCTCCTGAATGCCACCCGGCAACTCTCAGATCCCACGAAACCTGCTCCTCTCTACTTCAATGCTTGTGGTGCCATCAACAGAAATGGCTACTACAGCTGTGGATCTGTTAATCAAGAGCAAATTTACTACTGAGATGACAAATATATGTGCCCCGACACAGCATATAATTGGGGAGCGTGCACCGGGGTACATGCCCCAACTACTTTTGCCAGGGCATCTGAAGGAGCATACTCCTGTCCCCGATGGGAGTGTGCATACTTTGCCACCTGGACTGATGGGCCGCAAGGTCGAGATGGGGATGATCATAGGGCCATCTTAGAAAGACTGCCGATGCTTGAACCCCGTAGTTGTCAGAAAGGTACCTGTAACCCCTTAAAGCTCATTGTGCTCAACCCCAGCCAGTGGATAAAAGGATTTAGGTTCGGATTGCAGATACGGGGTCGGGGAATAGACCCTGGAACTCATATATACATACAGCTTATCACCAAGACCCACATTTCTTCACCTTTTCGGATACACCATTCCTTTTATGAGGCCATGCAGAAAAAGGTGGAGATTCCCCAGACCACTCAGAATTTGTTTATCAAGTTAGCTGAAGCTGTAGCTTCCAGTCTCCACATTTCTAATTGTTTCTTCTGTGGGGGAACTAGGGTTGGAGACCAATGGCCATGGGAAGCAAGATAATTGAATTACTCTATCCCATATAACCAGACTGCCTTGAACAGGACCACTAGTGAATGGGTACTGGCCAACACCATCGTTGGCCGTCTCTGTTTTGTTCGAACAGGGCCACAGTTCATCATCCAAGTAGGAGAGTTAGTATGTCTAAGCCAACGATTTTACAATATTACCACTAAGAAGACATCTTGGTGGTCAGGTATAAATGTTACTGAACCATCCAACCCTTTAATGAATTTCTCTAGTCTTGCTAAAGTAGGGACTGATCTTACTTCTACCAATGCCTGGGAGGCCCCTCCTGGGCTTTACTGGATTTGTGGTACTCGAGCATATGCCCAACTCCCTAACAACTGGGGAGGGGCGTGTGTCCTAGGAACAATTTGCCTATCTTTCTTTCTTATTCCCATTTCCCAAGGGGAGCAATTAGGCTTCCCAGTATACAATGGTCGACAGAAGCGGGATGCCCTGAAGATAGATCAATGGGATAAATGGTATGGTGAAGAGTGACCACCTGAGAGAATTATCACATATTATGGACCAGTCACCTGGGCGAATGATGGGACCTGGGGATACCACACTCCTGTTTATATGCTGAATCATATTATCCACTTACAAGCTGTTGTAGAAATTAAAACTAATGAAACTAGTAAAGCACTAACCCTCTTACCAAAACAAATTACTCAGATGCGCACTGCTATTTACCAAAACCCTTGATTACTTGTTAGCCTCTGAGGGAGGGGTATGTGGAAAGTTCAATCTGACAAACTGCTGTCTGCAGATTGATGATCAGGGTCAAGTCATTGAAGAAATAGCCGACCATATGCGACGACTAGCACATGTACCAGTTCAGACATGGCATGGGCTAGAACTCAATGGATGGTTCGGAACTATGTTTTCAGGGCTGGGAGGTTTGAAGACTATTATGTTCGCTGTTTTACTAATGATAGCTATGTGTCTACTCCTTCCATGTTTCCTACCCCTTTGCCTGCGTATGGTGACCTCAATCATTGACAGTACAGTTAAACGAAAGACAGCGGCCAGGGTACTAGTTATGTGGAAGTATCAGGCCTTGCCTCAGGAGGAAGCATCAGTCTGAAGAGAATATGATATGCGATTCTTTCCTCACCCCCTTTTTAAGAGGGGTGAGGATAATCAAAGGGGGGAATGTGGTAGGCTATAGCCTGCAAACTAGGCCTGGATTCCAACCTGGGATTAGTGCTGAAAAGAACCAGAGTTTAAGAATCTGCTTTAAACTACTTTTGAAAAGTCCCCTGTCTCCCTTTATGAAGTTTGTACAAGTTCTTTATGCTTGAATTGTCCTTGCATTCTCTGAGCTAGAAATGTCCTTGAAGTAGAAATGTAACCATGTCTAAGACTATGCCTTTGTTAGAACAGTTTGAGAAGGGGGAACAGGGAATGGGGCCCAGAAGGGTCACCGACTGGATAGGTGCGAGGGGCATTGGGACCAATAGAAAGGTTGCCTCTATCAAATTGTAAAAATTGTATATAAGGAATCTGCTCCTGTACTTCGTTGCTCAGTCCCTTTTGGACATGCTCCTGTCTGAGCCTGTGCACAATAAATTGGCTTGGACCCTGCAACTGACTCCTGGTATTATTCATTGCATGCACTTCGCTGCTACAATATGCGGCCCTGGCATTGAAAATCCAGGTCTCACCACACACCCCGGAAGCCGCAGGAGCTAGCTGGGTAGCATCTGGGCGCACTAGGGACATATCTGTATTTTCGTAGGGTACTACCCATGTAGGTACCCTTTGAAAATCCCGGATATGGCATTTACATGTGTAACTAGGGAGGTTACCCCTGTAAATGCCTTCGAAAATTGGGCCTTTTATATATTATAAGTGTTAATACAGTTGAAAGCATGTGTATTGTGTATGTGTATGTGTATGTGTAGGGAGGGGAGGTCAATGCTATAAAACCCCCAAAAAAGTCCCCAAGAATGTGTGGGGATATTATCAACCAGGCACATAAGAGCTTTGGGGATTGGGCATGGCTGAACTATGATGTCAGCTTCTGAAAACACATGGCAGCGGATCCCTCAGTCACATAGCGACATCATGTAATCGACCTATGACTAGATGAGATGACTCATAACAGGCCTCTTCATCATAAGGTCGGATCCCAACTTTTTCAGGCCTAATCTGCCATGCATCCAGTTGGATAGGTGAGCGGGCAGCGCCATTGCTGTCAGTAAAGCAACGGATATTGCACCTGGAACTCATGCAAGTTCAGGCACATATGCTCAGCATGTGGAGACGGGCACCCAGTCACCACCTGCAAGCTCACCAGGGATGGCAGGGCCCACAGGCCACAGACCCTACAGGCAGGTGACAGTCTTGGTCTGGTTTCCCATCAAACTTGAGAATATGCTCCCGTGGCTGTGGGCCTATCCCACGCAGGACAAGGCACAGAGCATTAGGGAGGGATTCGAGCAGAGTTTCCATATCCCATCCTCTGATACCAAGAACACACCCACTTCGCAATTCCCCTTCAATCCTGCAACACTTCTCAGCCGTGAGAGACAAACGACAATGAAATGGCTCTCGGGAGGATAGCTGGCCCTTTTCACAACCCTCCTCTTAGCAGATTTATAGTACCCCCACTGGGCATTGTCCCAAAGAAGGAGCCCGGCAAGTTCTGCCTCATACACAACTTGTCATACCTGGATGGCGATTCAGTCAATGACCATTATTGACCCACAATTATGCTTGGTGCAGTATTCTTCCCTTGACTAGGCCATAGCCTTAGTATGAGAGTTGAGTCCGCAGGCACATCTGGCAAAAGCTGACATTGAGTCAGCCTTCCGCCTGCTTCTGGTACACCCTGATTCCTTCCACTTACTGGGTTTCTGCTTTGAGAGCAACTATTACTTTGATAAGTGTATGCCCATGGAGTGCTCCATTTCCTGTACATACTTCGAGCAATTCAGCTCCTTTGTTCACTGCATAGTGGAAGAAATCGTGGGGCCGGGAAAGGTGGTCCATTATCTGGACGACTTCCTCTTCCTGGGGTCGTGACTCTAACAAGTCATTGATAACAAGTGTCAGCAAGTCTTGACATCTTTTCAACATATCGCCCAGCATTTTGGGATCCCGCTAACAGCAGGGAAGACAGTCGGCCATGTGTCCATGCTCACCATCCTGGGGTTCAAACTGGATGTTCGAGCCTGGGTGTCGCGATTGCCCCTAGAGAAAATAAAAAAACTGTGGGCAGCCATCAAACTGAAGAGGGGCACGTGAAAAGCAACCTTGAAGCAGTTTCTATCACTCCTCAGCCTGCTTTGCTTCATGGTTAGGGTCATTCCCATGGGGCAAATTTTCTATTGGTGACTGGCTCTGGCAACAAAAGGAGTTAGCAAGTGACATCACCACATTAGGGTTAGTAGGATCATAATGGAAACAGGATACTGGGCTTGATGGACCTTGGTCTGACCCAGTATGGCATATCTTATCTTCTAATAAAAGTAAGCACGGTGACCTGAACACATATATATTTACTGTAGGCATTGCCAGGGGTGCAGTGTGAGCAGAACATGGGCAGAATTATGAAGTAGACAAGTTAATGTAATGGCAGAAAAGAAGTAAAAGTACTTTGCTCTACCATCAATTTTTTCCAGAGTCTGGGCCATTGCATGTTGCAGGGAGCCAGTGGGATTATGTTTCCCAGCCTCCTGGGTCTGACACACCATCGGCAATGGCTGGGAGAGCATGGCCATGGTGATCATGGACCCCCTGCCTGCGACTGCGCTGTCACCCAGAGGCTGGAAAATGGCTCCTGGGACATTGGGCAGCCGAAGGCTCCGTATAGTGCCCCAGAGCTAAGCCATCTGAAATTTTAAAGTTGTAGGTTCCTGGCCCGAACCTGGAAGTAAACACAGGGGGGCTGGCAAGGAAGGAGAGAGCTCCAAAAGTAAAAGAAAAGTAAAAACAGAGTGTAAAATAAGGCAGATAAGGGCTTCATTTTGACCTGAATCGGGTTGGGAAGGCATGGTGGACCCCTGAAGAGCAAAAATTAAAAGAAACAGTAACAAAATCAAAAATTAATAAAACGAAGTGAAAGCAACACTGCAAGTAAATAAAAAGTGCCAAGAAAAGTTGAAAATGAAAGAAAAGAACATGTAAATGAAATAAAATGGATTGCCAGTGGGCATGTGTAAGTGTTTATGAAGCCTAGACTGTAGGCACATGGGAAGCTCATAGGAGACTAAAGCCCATGACGTAATTTAAATAAATAATATTGATATTCAGTGAACTTTATGGAAAATGGCTTGTAAAATTACTTTTATGTGTGCAAAGGTCTGTTAGGGGTTTTAAAACACTAAAAGAGTGTTTTGTGAAGAGGGATCTAGCTAAGCTTGAAGAATGGTCGAGAATTTGGCAGCTGAAATTTAATGCTGAAAAATGCAGGGTCATGCACATCGGCTGCAAAATTCCAAGGGAGCGGTACAGTGTAAGGGGTGAAGTACTTTTGGCCACAAAACAAGAGCAGGACCTGAGAGTGATTGTGCCTGACACTCTTAATGTAGCTAAACAGGTAGAGAAGGCGAGGACAGACTAGATAGACCATGTGGTCTTTTTCTGCCATCATGTTTCCATGAAATAAAGCTAGAAAAAGGGACTATTTTCAAATGGAGCTAGGTGGAAGAACACTTTTGCAGTGCAGATATACTACTGGTGCAGGAACTTCAGAAAAAGGTTGGGAAAGAAGACTGATGACATAAGGTATGCCAGAGTGAATGTCTATGTAGAAAAGCTGGGAAAGGATTAAATTGATATCAGAAATGTAATAAATGTAAGTAACTGAAAATTATTTACAGGAGAAGTGTGTAAGAAGCTGGAGAGAAAACTTAAATGTACAGTAAATGTGAGAATTGTTTTCCTTAGTGACTAGAATAGGGCTGAAGGAGCCCTAAATCTCATCAAGCAGTTTTAAAACCAAGCTGAATGAGGATTTGAATTGATTTATCAGAAAGTGAGAATTTGAAGTGCTTTATTGGAAAGAGCTTGATTTAAGTATTGTTTTGATTAAAGGTTCTACAGTGTGTGAGACTTGGTTTCAACAGCACTGGAGTCCTTCAAGCACTGAAAGGAAAGTAGAGCTGAAGGTATAGAACTCCCAGTGCAGTGAGAAGAAATCTTTGAAAGTGAGCTGTTTTAAAATTGAGTACTGCTCAAAGGAATTGATTAATCCTGAAACAGCCTGAACTGTTTCAGTGAGGAAGAGTGTATATGAGAGAGAAAGAGTGAAGGACTGGATGTGTTCTTAAAGGAAAAAAAAATCCTTTGCTTATTTAAAGAATTAACTTTGATTGGAAATTGGTATAGTTCTCCAAAAATGGTTGGCCGTTTTGAAAGATTGGCTCTGGCACATAAAGAAATAACTGGTTTTGGTGCAAAGAGTTCTGTAGAAGGGAAAGATAAGGATCTTGTTATCTCTTATGTTTTGGGAAATAGGAAGCCTCACAAGTAACAGGAACACTTTTTTAGTTAGAGCACACATAGCTTGGGAGATAGTTTCTTTTATTGATTTTTTTGAAGCTAGATAGTAGGTATCCTGACTGTAGTTGAACATTGCCAGAGCAGAGAGGATCCTATGGTGCCCAACGTCCAAGACAGCAGCAAGATCTGGAAAGATGATGGAGATAAGTGACTGACTTATCACAGTGACTATTTTTTGAAACAGACTAGTGCACTTGTTGAATTTTTTTTTTGAAACAAAAGGTTTCTATACCTGAAGGGTAATACTCATTTACTTGCAAGGGTACAGATTAAAAACAGTGTTAGAACTTCAATGTAGCCATGATTGGTGCTGGATTTGAGCAGTATTTTATAAAGGCAAATAGGGGGATGTTTACTTAAATGTGGTAAGCGATTAGTGTGGATTTTAGCACTCGCTAATCAATAGCACTGGTCTGTGCTGATGACTACTGTATGCTAAAAACAGCCATGTAGAAAAAATCCCATGCTAACTGCTGATTGCAAGTTGGGGGAAGAAGATGGGTTATTGGTTGAGATACAGCATGGACAGCGCTGGCAGATAGCATGTAGTATGCTGCCATATGTTAACTGTCAAGGCTGCTGACAGTATGGTGCACTTAACGCCACTGGTAGTCAGGTGGTGTGGCCACTGTCCTACCAAAAAAGCCTCCCTTCACAGCCCTGATCACATTCCTCCCACTTACTCACAGGCCCTTCAAGTATTACAGCCCTCACCTGATCACAAGCCCCTCCTAATGTGACCTCTCACCTGATCACAGACCCTCTGAAGTGAGTCCCCCACCTGATTTGCCTTCAGCAGTCCCCTGTTGAACTCCTGCCCAATCGGGGAAGTGGGAGTGCTCCTGCCCAATCGGGGCAGTGGGAGCAACAAAAAGCCGGCACCCCGCTCATCATATAAGCGGAGTCCCTACTCCGAGGGAGCCGCTTTTGCCTTCAGCAGTCCCCTGTTGAACTCCTGCCCAATCGGGGCAGTGGGAGTGCTCCTGCCCAATCGGGGCAATGGGAGTGCTCCTGCCCAATCGGGGCAGTGGGAGCAACAAAAAGCCGGCACCCCGCTCATCATATAAGCGGCGTCCCTACGGGGCGCGCCCACGCCTGAGGGCCTCGGCAGAGGGCTTTTTGGCGTGGCCCTTAGGCGGAGGCCGGTAAGCGTAAAGGAAAACCTCGGCCTGCGCCTCGCACTTGAAAAAACGTCCTGGAATACAAGCAAAGCAAGTCACTACAGCCACACCCGGCTTGAGCTCCCCTGAATGGGTCTGAGCTCGCCAGCACCAGATACCATTGACAACACGACCATCAAGTTTTCTCCTGTAATCATACCCCCCTCTGATCGCTGGAGAGAGAGGTATGCAACCACTGCTGAAAAGGAAATACAACGAACCCACTGTGCCGCTGAACCCCGAAGCGACAACTCCACGCGGCTAGAGCTCCCTTTAATCCAGGTTGAGCACACCAGCTCCTGTTACCAACGCCAGAGCTCCCGACCAGGTAAACGCTTCACTACGGAACTATATACACAGCATTACCACATTAACTGCAAACATAACTATAGACACTGAAACTCACTCGTAAACTGACGCTGTGTCACACTGATCAGATGCTCATTCTGAACCACTACTCTATCACTGCAACCCTTACCTATGTATTAGAGCATTACCTATGTATTAGAGCATTACCTATCTATTAGTGCATTACCTATGTATTAGAGCATTAGCAACCTTTTATCCTAAACACTGTACTGAATGCATTGAAATTTTTAGCCGCTTCATAGTGTAACAATTGGCAATTTGTCTGTAACAGCTATAATATCTAAGCTTATACGTGCCTAACCTATACTCACACTATTATAGGCAGTTTGTCATAAGTGCAAATTAATCCACCAGAAAGATTGTAACATTCTATAAGATTGGATATGAACCTGGTCCTGTCACCTCATGGCTCTCATCGCCTATATGCTTGCTCTCTGCTTTTGCCTAACACTAGCCACATATGCTTATGTACCACACTTGCCACACCACCAGACAATATTATGGCAACCAATATTTATTCATAGCCCAATACTGATACCGATAGTCCCTCTGCTATATCCTACTTACCTTGCTCAGGAAAAAGCAATCCCCAAACCAGACCTGAATGCAGTAGTTAAGATCTCAGGCAAACCACGTAACAAGCATGGCTCCAAACTAAAAAAAAAGCACAGGAAGCCGGCAGCCGCAGCTAATAAAAGCAAGCACCAGCAAACATGCCAAATATCGCAATCCCCTATCACGATCTGCCTTATCAACGCCAGGTCTATTAGAAATAAAACACACATCATCCACAACATCATGTCTGACAACAAACCCGATATCCTCTGCGTCACCGAAACATGGCTCACTGACACTGTCCCAGCAATAGTAAACCAATTAACTAAACCTGACTATTCAGTATTTAACTGCCCACGACCTAGCAGGAGAGGTGGAGGAGTCCTAATCCTTGCCAGAGCCTCCCTACTTTTAACGAACATGTCCCTAACTGCATCCGAGGGCATTGATATACTCAAGATTGAGAATAAAATGATAACCATCTGCTTAATCTACAGACCCCCCCTCATCCCACCACGAAACCTTGGCCACTGCACTAGAAATTATCTCAACCTCTGCAATCAAGAAGCAGCGAATTATCCTGGGAGACCTGAATCTGCCTTCCATACCCCCCATGCAGGCCGACACTTTCCTTGAAGCCATGAACCAGCTCGGATATGTTCAAATTATTCAGGAAGCCACTCATAGCAAAGGCAACACCCTAGATATGGTGTTCATATCATCCGACACGCAACTAAATGAAATACGAAAACCTGAAACTCGAGTGACCCAGGGCCCCTGGTCTGACCACTACCTAATTGAATTTGAAATCCACTTACCATCCATAAATGAACAATCTCAAGCCGACCCAAAAATACATCACCAAAGGAAGTTCCGAAAATTCAACAGTGAAACATTGGTAACATCTATATCTTCATGCTTTGAATACACTCTCACGGACCTAGATAAGCTGGTAGACATATGGAACTCAGGGATCGAAACAGCAGCAAGACCAACCTGGAAAGCCACAAACACAGCAACAAGAACAAGAACCGAACCATGGTACTCTCCTACTCTATGCAGAATGAAAAGGGAACTACGCAAGCTGGAAAAAAAATGGAGGAAAACACAAACCGAGGAATGCAAGCGACTATACCTAACACTCCTCATGAAATACAAGAATGAGGTCAACCTTGCAAAAAAGATTCACCACACTAACCTACTCAATAAAGCTCTTAATAGACCCAGAGAACTATTTGAGCTTGTCAAATCACTCACCAAAACCTCCCAGGACACCGTCAATGCTGACGAAATAAAGGCCCAGACGCTTGCAGACCATTATGCCAAGAAACTTCACCCGCAAGTACCCACAATCATCGATCAAAGCATGTCTTTAGTCCTCACCCCTTGAGAAATCGACACCGTCTCTCAGGCAGAGTCTGCAGCAGAATGGAATACCTTCCAGCAATTAGGAGAACAACAGATCATAAACATTATAACCAATTTAAAATCCACCACCTCCCCTCTTGACCCATGCCCAGCGGCTTGGATAAAAGCAACTAAGAAAGAAATCGCGAAACCTATCTCCTACATTGTTAACCAGTCACTCCAACAAGGTACAATGCCGACCCATCTCAAGAGATCACTTATAAGAGCCATCTTAAAAAACAAAACACTCAACAAAAGTGATCCTGCATCATATCGACCGATCTCGAGCATATCATTCTTAGCTAAAACAATCGAAAAGGCGGTTCAGCAGCAGCTGCAGGATCACATTGACGATAGGAAAGCCTTAGATATGCATCAATATGGGTTTCGTCAGCATCACGGAGTAGAAACCCTACTGCTGGCACTCCTTGACAACCTCCTCAGGGGTCTCGAGAACAAAAATACTGTGTTCATATTTATATTTATCGACATTTCAGCTGCATTTGATACAGTACACCACGGCACCCTCTTAAACCGTCTTGCATCCATAGGTATAACAGGGACCCCTTTAAAGTGGTTTGCATCATACATATCCAATAGGATGCAACAAGTCCAATTCAACGACGATAAAGCCGATGCCTTCCCCCAAACCCAGGGGATTCCGCAAGGGTCCGCCTTATCATCTCTCCTATTCAATTTGTATATAAAACCGGTCTGCGAGATCTTTCAAAAGTGCAACATCAATTACCACATCTATGCTGACGATGTGATGCTGTACACGCACCTTGACATAACACAACCGGATTTCACTCCGCTAGAAGAATGCTTTGACATGCTACAAACATGGCTTCAACAAAACAACATGTCAATAAACCACAAGAAAACAGAGGTCATGTTTATCTCCAAGAAAACTAATTTCATCCCGCCCACCACAGTCACCCTCAACAAAAACATATATCATACAAAGCCTGCAATAAAATATCTAGGGGTCCTACTAGACAGCAACCTTAAGATGGATAAACATCTCCGAACAATTAACCGAGCCATTTTTTGCAAACTGAAAGTTCTTCAACCACTTCGCAATATCCTCGAGAAATCTGACTTCAGGACTGTTGCACAAGCTCTAATCATTCCTCACCTAGACTACTGCAACGCCATTCTGCAAGGGCTTCCGAAGAACACCCTAAATATCTTGCAAATGGCTCAAAATGTTGCGGCAAGAGTCATCATGGAAAAAAGCGTCACAGATCACATAACCCCAGTGCTAATGGATCTGCATTGGCTCCCGGTAACCGCTCGCATCATTTTCAAACTTCTCATAACAACGTTTAAGCTCATTCACAACATTGCACCCTCTTACCTCGACAACCTAATCACTATGCAACCACACAACAGGAACAGAAGAACCATAAATCTCAACACTCTCTGTGTTCCGATCAGCATAAGAACTGTCAAAGCAGAAACAAGCAATAGAGCATTTACATATACAGCACCAATCCACTGGAACCAACTCCCACACGAGTTGCGACTGACAAATAATTTGAGTGAATTCAGAAGGAAACTCAAAACCCACTTATTTCAGGCTCACTACAACCCGACCTAAGTGTGACACCTTACCTCAACGAGATGGCTTTTGCCTGCCATGACGGCATTTGGAATACCGGTATGTAATCTTGTATATATGTATATTTTAGGCCCCTCCCACGCACCTACAATCAAATGTATTTTTAGATTTGTGAGCCCCAATCCAATGTATAATGTATCTAATTGCTATTTCCTGTGTTATGTAAATTATTGCCCAATCGAAATGTGTATCTTAAAAATCACTGTATTGTACGATACATTATGATTCTGTAAAGTAAACCGCTGCTGATCGTAGGAAGCAGCGGTATACAAATGTTTACTAAATAAATAAATAAATAAAATCACAAGCCCCCCAATATGAGTCTTCCAGCCATCACAAGTCTCACAATATATGCTCTCACCTAATCGCAAGCCCTCCAAGTATGACAGTCCCCAACCTGATCACCCTCCCCCCCCAAGGATGCTAGCCCTCCCATCTGAGCAAAATCCCCCTGGAGTCAATCTGACAACCCTTCTTCCGACTTCCCTGGCACTTAATAGGGTATGCCTGGAAGTCTAGTGGATGGGGTAGGAGTGATCACCCTTTGCTCCTGTCATTTTTCTGCCTCGATTCAAAATGGTGGCTCTGAGTCCTATCAGAGGAGTAGTCTAGTGGTTAGAACCTGATGATGAAGAGACCAATTTTTGATTCCCGCTGATATGCCTTGTGTCCTTGGGCAAGTCACTTTAGCCTCTATTGCCTTTGGAAGAAAGGCCTGGCAATCTACTTCGGGTCACCCTTTGCCAAGAAAACTCAGAGGCTGCTTGGTTGCCAGGTGTTATCAATGACTCAATGGCACACATTGCATTACATTTGACTCCTAATGTGGTAGGCTATGGTCTATAATAGCCTGCAAATATGAAAGGCCTGTAAGTTAGGCCCTGATTCCAACCCCCATCTGAGAAAAACCAAAAATCTGTAAAGGTTTGAGAAAACTGCTTTAAACTGCTTAACAAGAAGTTTTTCATGAATTCATAAATCCTTTATTATTCTCTTGTGTTCTGATGATAGAAATGTTTCAATACTTGCATTCCTAGAGCTAGAAACGACCTCGCAGTAGAATTGTATCAATACCTAGAAACTGTGCCATTGTTAGAACAATCCTAGAGGAGGGAACTGGGTGCTAGGCCCAGGAAGGGTCTCCGATTGGACAAATGCAGGGGACGTTGGGACCAATAGAAAGTCTGCATGTATCAAACTGAAAAGAAATGTATAAAATGAATATGTTTCTGTAAGAACTTTGCTCAGTCCTTTTGAAGCTTGACTGTCTGAGCCTTGTGCACAATAAATTGGCTTGGACCCTGCAATTGACTCCTGGATTTATTTTGCACTTCACTGCTTCATATTCCTGGTGTGTTGGCCAGGAAGTGCAAGTAGTGGATGGTATTCAAGTGATTATTCCACGTATTTCGCCTCCAGGTTTGGTCCGGTTGGAACTGTGTCTGTCCAACCGCAGGGGAAACCTCTGGCGCCACCGGTCCTCTTGTATCGGGGAGGGTTCCGCCTTGCCTCAGCGGGCCACTGGGTCCAGCTGGCCAACACCTCCGAACCCGAGGGGAGTCCGGGATCCAACCCATGAACTGGTTTGGTATCGGGAACCGGATCTGGTGAGTAGACATTTTCTTATTCGATAGTCAGTGAGGCCTGGGGAAAAGCCTTGCATGAGTATGCGAGACTAATTTGGTATAGACTAATTGGGAAAGTCTTGCATAAGTGCGCAAAGATGAGAGAGCCTGATCACCTCTCATAAGGGCGGTCCTAGTACGCTTCGCATAAGGGTTAGCGAAGCCGAAGTCACCGACCCTTTGGTTGAGTTAGTCAGTAAAACCTTGGGCATTTGAAAAATAATTTCTTGTTGCTGGTATGACTGTCTGTGTGACTGAGAGGTCTTGAAATATAGACCAAGTGAGAGCGGACTCCTGAGTAGCGCAGTTCCTGGCCGGGTGACCGTGCCCAGGTCACGAAAAGGAGGAAGCGTTTGGTGTTTGTCCCCCCATTGTTCTGTGGGCTGTATGGACCCCTTACCTACAGCCATACTACCTACCCTTACTGTCTGTTGTCATGTACGTCATTACGATTATGGGAGGGGCGGAGTCCACGCAAACTCCGTTGGGATGTATGATCAAGAATTTCCATAAGGGATTTTCTGGAGACTACGGAATAAGAATGTCTCCGTCTCAATTAGAAATGCTCTGTGAAAGGGAGTGGCCGGTACTAGCTACCATGAGGGCACTTTTGATGTGGGAGTAGTCTCCCATGTTCATCAGATTGTACAAAAAACGTACCCTGATCAGTTCCCCTACATAGACTCCTGGCTGGGTATTTGCGAGAGGCAGCCCCCTTGGATGAAGTGTTGCTATGAGGAACAGTGTAGAATATTAGTAGCAACCACCAGGGGGACCCGGAAGTTTGAGGAGGGGAAGCCACCTGTGTATTCTGCCTCAGAGTCCCCAGAAATCCTGACCCGTTTACCCCAATATCCATATAGGCTAGTTCCACTAGCTCCACCACCTGAAGCAGAACCTGATGAGGTACCCCAGCAATTACTGCTGTAGCAGCAAAAGAAGCCCACTTCTCCGAGTGATAGCCCCGAGTCTGGCCCAAGTACATCAGGGGGACCAGGGTCCTCTGATGATACTGGGAGCGGAGGCTCTCCTGCCAGTTCAAGGTCACCTGCCAAGGAAGCTTATAACCGAGAACCGTATGATTTAAGAAGTGTAACTCCAAAGAAGAAGGAGAAAGCAGGGTGCCTAATGCCATTGCGTCAAGTACCTGGTTTACCTATCCTAAATGAACAGGGCCAGATAGCGCCAGGACCAACTAGTCTAATCTACGTACCCTTTTCCACTACTGATTTATTGAACTGGAAAACGCATTATGTGTCCTATACTGAAAACCCCCAAGAATTGACGGAGTTAATGTCTAGTATAATGCAAACTCATCAACCCACCTGGACTGATTGCCGCCAGCTCCTGTCCACTCTCTTTACTACCGAGGAGCGAGCACGAATTGTGCAAGCAGCCATCCGCTGGTTAGAAGAGAATCCCGTAGAGGGGGGAAATGAATCTCCCACAAGCAGCCGCCGCAGCTTTCCCAAATGAAGATCCTAGATGGGATCCGAATGACGAAAGGGGGGCGGTGGCCCTAACTCGATTTCGCCAAGTCTTGCTGCAGGGCCTGAGGAAGGGAGGCCAGAGGGCCATGAATATCGGGAAGGTATCCGAAGTTATCCAGGGTCCGGATGAGAGCCCAGCGGCCTTTTATGAGCGGTTGTCTGAAGCCTATAGATTGTATACCCCATACGATCCAGCCACTCAGGAAAATTTGCATATGGTAAACGCAGCCTTTGTCAGTCAGTCCCAGAGAGATATAAAACGAAAGTAACAGAAACTGGATGGATTTGTGGGCATGAATACAGCCCAGTTAATGGAAGTTGCTCAGAAAGTGTTTGTGAATCGTGAAAATGAATGTAACAGAGAAAGTGAACGTAAGATGAAGAAGAAAGCAGATCTTCTTGCTGCCGCTTTAGTTGAACGATGTGAAGGAGGTTTTCCTAATCGAAGGAGCAGAGGACGTGGAAGGGGTCATGAAAATAATTGGACCCCACTGGGTGCGAATCAGTGCGGCCATTGCAGAGAAGAAGGACATTGGAGAAGTGAATGCCCACATCTTGACTCCACCCCCAGGAGGGGAGGAGGGAGTCCCTGGAGAATAGGAAGTCGATTTCAGAGTCATGGAGGAATGAACCGAGCACAGTTCCAGTGAGAGAGGGAAGAAGCTATTGAGGGAGTGGCAGTTGCGATGGGCTATGACATGGATGAAGACTAGGCCAGACCGGGCTCCAAGTTCACCCTGGGTCCCCAGGAGCCTATGGTCGGTTTGAAAGTAGGGGACCAATATATGGACTGTATGGTGGATATAGGAGCCGAACATTCAGTGGTGGCAAAGCCAGTGGCTCCTCTTTCCTCCCGATCTGTCACCATTATTGGGGCCACTGGGGCTAGGGCCACCAAGCCATTCCTGCAGAACCGCATGTGTGAACTAGGGGGACAGAAAATAACGCACCAGTTCCTGTATATGCCTGAGTGCCCTATTCCACTCTTGGGCCGAGATATGCTAGCCAAGCTCCAGGCACAAATATCTTTCGCTGAAGGAGGAAAAATGCAAATGACTGTGAACTCAAAGCCTGCTGGATTGATGGTGCTGACTGTTCCCCGAGAAGAAGAGTGGCGGTTTTACATCGTATCTCCAACCAAGCCAGCTAGTTCCTGTATACCCACCAACTTTTAGCCCCGCCTGAAGTATGGGCAGAAGATAATCCACCTGGCCTAGTGAAGAACATAGCCCCTGTCATTGTCGCCCTCAAGCCAGGAGCGGAACCAGTGCATGTGAAGCAGTATCCTCTTCCTTGACCAGTGTCACCACTCACCTTCCCAGAGGCATTTAGCATGAGCAAGGCCAGTGGGCAGTTGTGCTTCTTGTGCTGAAAACTACTTAATGGAGGTTTGGAAGG
Organism: Ichthyophis bannanicus; assembly: GCA_033557465.1. Lineage (NCBI taxonomy): Eukaryota > Metazoa > Chordata > Amphibia > Gymnophiona > Ichthyophiidae > Ichthyophis > Ichthyophis bannanicus. Next base: position 351,970,479 of record CM066037.1, read on the forward strand.
GCCTCCTGGGTAACGTAGTTCCACAGCACTGAAATGATTCCAAGTTGTACACGAGTGGTTCAGGTTAAATAAGGATTTATTTCCCCTCCCGGGGTTGGATATTGTTGACCATGAACAGAAGGTTATATTAACAGAGAAACCATGCTTCTGGTGTGAACAAAAATATGTAACTCAGATAAATGCTTATTCTCAGCTTTTAAGGCACAAAAGAATAAAACAGTGTTTCTCTCCAAAATGCTCCTTTTGGCTGTTTTCTTCTTTAGCAAAATTCAGCAATATTAACAAAGGGATTGCACATTGTCTGCTATCATATACGAGCAGTCCATATACACTTCAGACACTGGGGGTTGATAAGAATCCCACTGCATAGGATCACCTTCTCCTTCAATGTCTCTTAGAGAGGGTTCTTCTGTCTGCCGTGCAAACCTCTCTGCTTCAATCAAAGGGTTCCCTTCCCCCAACCTGCTAGAGGAGTCTGGGTGTTTGGATTCTTGTGCACACAGCTCCCGGTAACTGAAAGGATACACACTTCCCTCTTCTACTTGGCTATGGGAAGTTCTATGTCTGCCTTTCAAACTGCTTTCCCCCAGGAATCTCCCTTGGCTACAAAATGGTAGGTAAAACTTTTCTCTCTTTTCTGATAAAAGCTTTGTATTTGGGAAATAAGCTTTACCTTCAGGATGACTGTAATGAGCACAGCATGGCTGTCTTCTCTGGTTCCCAGAATAAACGTCTTTGCTTTTAGAGTGGTAAAAATCCCCAGTGCTTTTGGTAGTTGAGCACTGCTCTCTGTGAGCTGGAATTGTATGTCTTTCACAGCTCTCTTCCTCTGAGAAGTTTCTCCGAGTGAGATTGGGATTCCTTTCCCTTTTCTCTTCTCCCAGCCACAAACCTTGGCTGCCCTCGGGATATCTATCCTTCTCTGCTCTCCTCGTTCCTTCAGTTTTCTCCACTCCTCCTGTGTTCCCTCCTGTGCTCTCTCTATCCTTAACTAAAGAGTTTTTATCTGTGTTTCTCTTTCCGTTGGACCTGGCCACATCTCCCACCAGCTGTTCCCTCTTCCCTGATGAAGCAGGAGCTAGCTCAGGGGATGGGCGTTCCCTAGCACACTGTGACGTCCTTTGTTTGGGGTTTCCATGCCAACCCTCCATGCTTGCTTCAGATCTGTTAATTCTGGTTTCACTTTGCAGTGAATCCTCTGTTTCCATCGGCTCTGAACCTTGTACTTCACGACACCAGACATTGAAGGTATCCACTGCCATCTGATGAAACTGCTGAAGTATGGACTTCTCAAGGAGTGCCAGTCACCTTGGAATACCCCCCTTCTCCCAGTCAAGAAACCTGGGACAGGGGATTACCACCCAGTTCAAGATCTAAGGCGGGTAAATGATGCAGTTGAAACTATAAACCCAGTGGTACCAAATCCTTATACTCTCTTGGGACTGATCCCCGCTGAGGCTACTCATTTCACCGTCCTGGACCTGAAAGATGCCTTCTTCTGCATACGCCTAGCCCCCACCAGTCAACTTTTGTTCGCCTTTGAATGGCAAGACCCCACAACAGGAAGGCGGGGCCAACTAACCTGGACTCGATTACCTCAAGGATTTAAGAATTCACCTACTCTCTTCAGTGCTGCTTTAAATCAAGATCTCTCAAGCTACTCTGTGAACCCAGGACAAAGGGTTCTTCTTCAGTATGTGGATGACCTGCTCATAGCCACAAATTCAGAAAGTGAATGCCTACAAGCCACCAGTGAACTCTTGCACCTTCTAAATGAGGCTGGATACAAAGTCTCAAGAGCAAAGGCGCAATTATGTCAAACCGAAGTTAAATATCTAGGATTCCAGTTGTCTAGCGGAATTCAACGCTTGGGACCGGAACGCAAAGAAGCTGTATGCAGTATTCCCACTCCAACCACCAGGAGGCAAGTAAGAGTCTTCCTGGGGGCCGCAGGGTACTGCCGTATATGGATCCCCAATTTCACTCTGCTGGCAAAACCATTGTATCAAGCTACCAAAGGAATAGAAAAGTCTCCATTAGAATGGGGACCTGAACAGGATGCAGCTTTTCGATCTCTAAAAACCGCTCTGATGTCATCACCAGCTCTAGGTCTACCAGATGTCCAGAAACCTTTCCGGCTCTATGTTCATGAGTCACAAGGAAATGCTCTAGGGGTGCTGACTCAATCTCTTGGATCTTGGCAACGGCCAGTAGCCTATTTGTCAAAACAGTTGGATGTGGTTGCAAAAGGTTGGCCCCCTTGTTTGAGAGCTGTTGCAGCTACAGCCCTTCTAGTGAGCGAAGCAGACAAGCTCACTCTGGGACAGAATCTTCAAGTTACTGTACCACATTCTGTTCTGACCCTCATGGAACACAAAGGAAGTTTCTGGCTCATAAATTCACGAATGTTGAAGTATCAGAGTATGCTGTGTGAAAACTCCCAGATACAACTGAAGGTCAGTCAAGCTCTGAATCCTGCTACGTTGCTCCCAATTGGTCCTGGCCCCCCTGATCATGACTGTTTAGAAATTATGGACACTGTATTCTCAAGTCGCCCGGATTTGACTGATGTTCCTTTGGAGAACCCTGAACAGACTTTCTGTGTGGATGGAAGCAGTCTCGTCATCAATGGGCATCGTTGTGCCGGGTATGCAGTGGTGACCCTTGATCTGGTAGTTGAGTCCTCAGCTCTGGCCCCGGGGACTTCAGCACAGAAGGCTGAACTGATAGCTTTCACTAGAGCACTGACATTAGGAGAAGGGCTCCGTCTAAATGTGTACACAGATTCCAAGTATGTCTTCACAAGTTCGCATGCATATGGAGCCCTGTATAAAGAACGAAGGTTGATCACCTCAGGAGGCAAGTCCATTAGGTATGGACCCGAGATATTGATATTATTAGACACCATGTGGGCCCCTAAGCAAGTTGCAGTCATGCACTGTCGAGGTCATCAAGCAGGAATAGGAGAAGTTGCCTGAGGAAATAGGTTTGCTGATGCCACTGCCCGAAAAGCTGCCACAACTGGACGAGTTTTGGCCCAAGGTACTTCGGTGCAGGCAGCCTTATTTCCTGTGCCCCTTAGCTCATGGGCCCCCCGATACACTACAAGAGAGTTAGATTGCTTCTGTGAGAAGGAGGGGGGTGTCCTAACAGAAAAAGGTTGGATAGTGCTGCCACCTCCAGAAGGTAGCGCGCCTCCAGGTCCCACAGTAATCCCTGAAGCATTAGGACCAGCCTTTGTTCATGCTTTTCATCAGGCCACACATTATGGGAAAACTGCTATGGAAAGAGCCCTAAAACCCCATTTCTGTATTTCACTATTAGGACCCCTGTGGACCCCAGTGGACCATCAATGTTTGACATGTGCTAAGAATAATGCTAAGCAGGGTCCCAATCCACCCCCAAGAGTTCAGTCAGTAGGAGTTGCCCCTATGAGTGATATTCAGGTGGATTTTACTGAGATGCCACGAGCAAATGGATATCACTATCTGTTGGTCTTAGTTTGCACCTTTTCTGGGTGGGTAGAAGCTTTCCCCACCCGAACTGAAAAAGCCCGAGAAGTCACAAGAATTCTGCTCCATGAGATTATTCCCAGATTTGGAATACCATTGACTATAGGATCAGATAATGGACCCTCATTTGTGTCCCAAGTGACCCAACAGTTAGCCCGAGCTCTACAGATACAATGGAAGTTGCACACTGCCTATAGACCCCAGAGTTCAGGGAAAGTAGAACGTATGAATAGGACCCTGAAATCTCAGTTTTCCAAACTTTGTCAAGAAACACATCTGAAGTGGCTCCAGGTTCTCTAGCTCTTCTTAGAATACGTTCTGCTCCAACCAAATCTTTAGGAGTTTCCCCTTTTGAGATCTTGTATGGGCGACCCCCACCCATTGTACAGGGAATAAAAGGAGATATGAAACAGATTGGATCTGAAATCACTAGACAAGAACTATTCTGTTTTGCAGAGTCTTCACACCTGGGTACAAGATCGATTGCCCATCAATCTGACGGAACCTCTGCATCCCTTCAAGCCTGGACTGTCAGTGTGGATCAAAGAGTGGAGAAAGACACCATTGGCACCGCATTGGAAGGGACCTTATGTTGTCAATCTATCAATCCCAACTGCAGTAAAAGTCGCAGAGCTCGAACCCTGGATCCATCATAGTCGAGTAAAGCCAGCAGCCGCTCCTGAACTTGGTCAATGGACTTCAGTAGATGACCCTGAAACTCCATTGCAGCTTACATTGCGGAGACAACCGGCGTTGTAAGAGTCTTCAGAATCTACAATCCTACCCCTGTCACACAAGTGTGGCAGTCGATCGGTCTACATACAGCGGAAGCAGAAAAGAAGAAGAAGAAGAAAAAGACTCTACAAGTTCATCGTTCTTGAAGAAAACCCCGTGATCTGGCCACAATACCACGGCTCTTTAGGTCTCTGGTCCTCAAGCAGTGAGAAACAGGCAGAGAGTAATACAGAACACAATCACACACACAAGTGCTACTTTCTTTGAGCTCAGAGGGAAGACAATAAACAGTCTATGGACATGCATAGTTCCACGCTTATTGAATTCAAATTCTTCCTCCTGAAAAGCTCCTTTTATTTATTTATTTATTTATTTATTTAACTGTATTTATATCCCGCTTTTCACCGGGTCAAAGCGTTGGGACATATAACAGGGGGGGGGGGATCAATAGTGGGGGGGGGGGGTCCATCACCGGGGGTTCAACATTGATGATTTTGGGATGAACATAGAGACTGACAGGATAGCACAGTTACTGGTCTGGAGTTCTTGAAGAGAAATAGGGGGGATTCCTATTCAGAGATGTTCTTGGAATAGGACGGTTTTTAGCTGCTTTTTGAATGATGGGAGATCACCGTTGTTCCTGATGTGGCTTGGTAGAGAGTACCAGAGGGATGGGGCATAGAGTTCAAAGGCTCTGTTGCAGGTCCGTTGTGTTGCCTTGGTCCTTTTGTGGGGGACGGCAATAGAGCTGTTGTAGGATTGTCTGGTTGTTCTGCTGTGGGTTGGGCGAGGCAGTAGGGTGCGGAGTGGGGTGCCCTGTGTTTGGTGGATGGTTTTGTGGGTGAGTAGAAGAGCTTTGTACTTGATTCTTGCTTCAATGGGGAGAATATGAAGGTCTCTCAGAATTGGGGTGATGTGGTCCCGTTTCTTTGCATTGTGAATTATTCTCGCTGTGGTGTTTAGGGCAGTTCGGAGGGGATTGGTTTGTGTGGCAGGTAGGCCATGGTAGATTATGTTGCAGTAGTCCAGATGAGGGAGTGTCAGAGCTTGCATTACTGTCCTGAAATCCTGCGGTTTGAGGAGAGGTCGGAGACGTTGTACCGTTTTTGCCTTGTGGAATACAGTTCGAGTGGTCTTGTTGATTTGCTGCTTAAAGGTTAGGGCTTGGTCAATGATAATGCCGAGATATCTTATGTGTGGTTGTATTTGGATTTGCGTGGTTCCCATGGTGAGGTGAGTGGGTGGTTTGAAATCTGGGTCTCTTGTCACTATAAGAGCTTCGGTCTTCTTTATGTTAATGGATAGGTTGTTCTCTTGTAGCCAATTGGATACATCGGTGAAGCAGGTTGATAGCTGGTCGTTTGTTGGGTCCGTGGTTGTAATTGGGGCGTAGAGCATTATATCGTCGGCGTATATGTGGAAGTTGACATTGTGAGTGCGTATGACTGAACAGAGTGAACGGAGGTAGATATTGTAAAGCATGGCTGATAATGTGGATCCTTGAGGTACTCCTTGATGTTGCTGGAAGGGGGGTGATGTTGAGGTTTTGGTGCGGATCAGTTGCTGTCGGTTGGTTAGATAGGACCTGAACCATTGGAGTACAGTATCTTTGATCCCAATTGTTTGGAGTCTGTGGATAAGGGTGTTATGGGAGATGGTGTCGAAGGCCGCTGATATACCCAGGAAAATTAGGATGTATCCTGAGTGTTTCTCTTGGGTTCCTATGATGAGGGTGTTCATCAGCGTGGTCATGAGGGTTTCTTTTATTAAAGAAAAAGGGGAAGTAACAGTCATTTATTATAAACGTGAAATAACACAAGGTGTTGCCAAAGTTCTTTTTACAGAGTAAGATCTGATTACAGTGTATTAGATGAAATTTACTTGATTATGACAAAATTATTTATAATTGCAAAGTTGCAAAAATTATGTTGTGTCAGCAGGACCTATAGTTGACTGTACAATGAACTATGGTTGCACAGTTCATAGCCTATGTTTACCCTTTATGCTTGCGTTAACAATGTTCCAGACTATTTTAAAACGGTTACACAGAACTCATGATCATGACATCCTATTCTATTTAAGAGGAAGTAGGTGAAAAGCTAAACTTCTAAACACATTCTGTATTAAGAAATTCATCCATCTTCAATTACATATTGGGGATTCTGGTATCCCTTTATCTGTCCATTTCTACAGTTCTCAATATTTCAGTTAATCTCTAAAGACTGTAGTCATGATGTTCCTCTACTACTGTTTTATGGAGGCAGTAGCCCTGGGATCCCTGGAAAAGACTTTTGCCTTACCCCCTTGTGCAGCTTGTATAACTACCACCCGAACTGGGATAAAGGTCACTCAGACTTTACTTTATCATTCCTATTATACTTGCACTGGTATAGTTAGCCAATGTGTGTATAATGGTACAGAATTGAATATCTGTACAAAAGGGAAGAGTAAAACTTGCTTCAACCCTCGTCAGAACCCCTCTTATTATGTACTGGAGTTGCGCTGGAATGTTGAGGAGAGGGTCCTCATAAATGCCACACGTCAACTCCCCGATCCCACAAGACCCGTTATCCTGAATTTTGATGCCTGTGATGTAATCAATAGAAATGCTTACTACAAGTGTGGTCTTGGGAACAAGCCTACTACTATGATGATAAATATATGTGTCCTGAAGGAGAATACGGATGGGGACGGTGTACTGGAAAATATTCCCCAACCGTCTACAGCAAGTCATCTAAAGATGCCTACTTCTCTCCAAAGTGGGAATGTGTGTTGTCACAGAGCAGATCCAGCAGAGCCCATGCAGATAGATGAAGAAGCAGTGAATCAGGCTGACACTGACGTTTTTAGTAAACACAGGTCAGGAAGTTGCTATGGGCAACAGAAACAAATGTGGTCACGAGCCAGAGAGACACACCCAGCCAGCAGAAAAGCTAGGAGGTCATCACCTGATGCAAGCCAGCTGGGGGGAGGTGGAGCTCGTGGGTACGTAGATAAGCACAGCTCACAAGCAGTTAGACAGAGTCGTGGAGAGAGCTGGGAACAGAGCCGTGAAGAGAGCCTGCATGAGGATAATGATGAAAGTTTGAATGAAAGCCTGACTGATTACCACGAGTGTTTGGGAGAGAGTCTGAGACAGCTGGAATCAGAGTTTGAGAGTGAAAGCAATGGCAAACGTGGAAAGAGCTACAGAGGAGGTAGCAAAGCCAGGACAGGAAGCTTCAGATATACTGAGAAAGACCCAGGTTGGAACAGAGCCGTGGGGAGAACGGTAAAAGCCAAGAAGTTTTACTTTTACCCTGAAAGGGAAAACCCAGGGGTTGGCAGTGGAAGGCAATGCACAGAAACGCTAAAGCCTTATGAAGCCAGCTTGAGAGGTACAGATAAGTTTACTTACCCTTATACCAGGCATAGGAGGGTTAAAGGCTTTTTACCAGAAGAAGTTTGTATCTCTGGAGAAGATTTAAGAAGCAGAGTCCCTGCAAAACTGCCGTTTCATACTACAGCTGTTCATAGAAACCTGACCCAGTCAGAGCCGAGAGGTAAGCCAATTTACCCTAATAGAGGTGCAAGGGAATGTTATAATTCACCTAATAGCTACCAGCAGTGGAGAGGCTCTCAGCAGAAGCATTACAGTGAAGGTGGTAATTCTGTTCCACACACTCTCACAGAGGGAGGAAGAGAATCCCGGCAGAATAGAGAGAGACTGTTAACAGACGTCCCTAATGCTGAAAGGGAAGATATATTGAAAGCATGTGTTGAGGATATGCAGTGTGAGACATCAGAAGCTGAGCCAAGCACTGAATACATGGACTGTACGATTTCAATAGCAGACAGCATTTCTTCACTGCGATAAAAGGAAGTAAGAGCTGAGTAAGCCAAAAACAGTAAAGAAGTGGTTTTTGTATGCTTATGAATGACTGTTTGATATACCTTTACTTTCCTTGTTAATAAGCTGAAGAGAAGCTATTTTTGTTCATATTTTGTTCCTTTTATATGCCCAAGAAGGGTTGTGTTTTCCTTTGTTCACACCACAGCAAAAAGTCCTCTTGGAAGGGGAAATAAATCCCTTGTTAAAACCTTACCACAGTTTCACAACTAATTCTTTAACTGGCTATCAACAACTACAACTCCCAGAAGGCCAAGCAAGGCCTCCATAACAGAATTAAGTCAGTTTAAACAAGCCCCAGCGCAGTGCCCTACTCCACTAGCAGGGTTCAGCACAAAGGGGTGACAGTGTATTATGCTACTTCGTCTGGTGGGCCTACTGGACGAGATGGAGATAATCATATAGCCAGCTTAGAACGGTTATCATTACCTGAGCCTCAGAAGTGCAAGAAAGGTGCCTGTAATCCTCTACAGCTCCTCATACTTAACCCTAGCCGGTGGAAGCAGGGGTTCAGATTTGGGTTACGTATAGCGGGAGGAGGCATAGATCCTGGAACTTTTATATATATACAGCTGAATACGAAGACCCATGTATCCGCACTTTATCGAATACATCACTCCTTTTATGAGGCCATGCAGGCGGAATTTGAAATCCCTCACACCTCCCAAAACTTGTTCATTGAACTCGGTGGGGCAGTAGCATCTAGTCTCCACATCTCTGATTGTTTCTTCTGTGGCGGAACTAAGATGGGAGACCAATGGCCCTGGGAGGCACAAGAAGTGAACTATTCCATTCCTTATAACCAGACTGCTCTACATAACACTACTAGTGAGTGGGTACTGGCTCACCCTATTGTTGGTAACTTGTGTTTTGCTCGTACAGGACCACAGTTTACTATGCTAATCGGACAGCTGGCCTGTCTCAATCAGAAGTTTTACAACAGTACCACTAAGAAGACCTCCTGGTGGTCGGGGGTAAACACTCCAGAGCCCTCCAACCCTTTAGTCCTCTTTCCTACTCTTATTTATTTTTTTATTTATTTTATTTATTTAATTCTCTTATATACCGCGCTATTCTGCATCAGTGCGGTTTACATTGAACAAACTGAAATTACATTGAACAGGGCATTATAACTTGGAGATAACTATTTTACAGGGAACATGGGCTATGGAGGGTTAAGTGGCTTGACCAAGACCACAAGGAGCACCTGTGGGACTAGAAACCCCAGTTCTTCCGGCCCAAGGTTGCTGTCCTCTAGTGGGATTTGAACCCCCGACCTTCCGGCCTGAAGTACCTTGCCCCAACCACTAGGCCACTCCTCCACTCCACTCTTGCCAAAATCTGGACTAATTTGGCGTTTCATAGTACCTCTCTTCCTCAGAATCTCTGCATCATACCGTGTCACAGAAAAGAAATGGCTGATGGTAACTTGGAGACTGAGTTTCATAGTACCTGGCAAGCTCCACCTGGACTATATTGGATTTGTGGAACTCGAGCATATGCTAAGCTTCCTCACCATTGGGGAGGAGCATGTGTATTGGGAACTATACGACCTTCCTTCTTTCTTCTGCCCATTTCCCATGGAGAACAACTGAGTTTCCCTGTGTACAAGAGTCGACAGAAACGAGAGGCCTTGAAAATAGGTCAATGGGACAAATGGGATGATGAGGAGTGGCCACCTGAGAGGATCATTTCATACTACGGACCCGCCACTTGGACACAAGATGGGACATGGGGATACCGCACTCCTGTATATATGATAAATCGTATTATACACTTACAAGCTGTTGTTGAAATAATAACAAATGAAACTAGTAAAGCACTAACTCTTTTAGCTAAGCAAAGTACACAAATGCGCACAGCTATTTATCAAAATTGTTTAGCTCTAGATTATTTGTTAGCAGCTGAAGGTGGAGTATGTGGAAAATTGAATTTAACCAACTGTTGTTTGCAGATTGATAATAATGGACAAGTTGTTGAAGATATAGCTACTCAAACGCGAAGACAAGCATATGTGCCTGTTCAGACCTGGCATAGTCTGAAGCTTGATGGGTGGTTTGGTTCAGCATTTTCATGGTTAGGTGATTTGAAGACCCTTGCGTTTATTGTATTATTCTTGTTAACTGTATGCTTGTTGCTCCCATGCCTATTACCCCTTTGCTTACGTATGATAACCTCAGTTATCGATAACACTGTAGAATGGAAGGCAGCTACGAAAGTTTTAGCTATGTGGCAATATCACCCTATACCCCAACATAATGCTGTTACGCAAGTATAATATGTGATTTAATTCCCACCCTTTTTAACTTGCGGGTGAAAATAATCAAAGGGGGGAATGTGGTAGGCTATGGCCTATAATAGCCTGCAAATATGAAAGGCCTGTAAGTTGGCCCTGATTCCAACCCCCATCTGAGAAAAACTAAAAATCTGTAAAGGTTTGAGAAATGGCTTTAAACTGCTTAACAAGAAGTTTTTCATGAATTCATAAATCCTTGATTATTCTCTTGTGTTCTGATGATAGAAATGTTTCAATACTTGCATTCCTAGAGTTAGAAACGACCTCGCAGTAGAATTGTATCAATACCTAGAAACTGTGCCATTGTTAGAACAATCCTAGAGGAGGGAACTGGGTGCTAGGCCCAGGAAGGGTCTCCGATTGGACAAATGCAGGGGACGTTGGGACCAATAGAAAGTCTGCATGTATCAAACTGAAAAGAAATGTATAAAATGAATATGTTTCTGTAAAAACTTTGCTCAGTCCTTTTGAAGCTTGACTGTCTGAGTCTTGTGCACAATAAATTGGCTTGGACCCTGCAATTGACTCCTGGATTTATTCATTGTTTGCACTTCGCTGCTTCACTAGCGGTAGTCTTATGGTATTACCGCTAGGGGGTCAGTCTTCCAGATAAAGAGTGATTACCTTGTTTTATGCATGTAAAAAGCCTCTTATAAAATTGCCCTATGTGTTACAAGCATTAAAGAATGCATAGTGACAAGAAGGCAGATACTTTTATTATATTTATTTTCAGCACTTGATATACTGCCAAAAACCATAGCCAGTTAGGCAGTTTACAAAAAACACAGTAAAAGAAAGCAGAGAAACAAGTAGAGACAGAAAGGAAGAAAGAAAGAGGGCAATTACAATATTCGAGGGGGGGGGGGGCGGGTGGAGAACATGCGACCCACATGTAGACTTGTTCAGTGGCTTATTTTAGGTAGAGCCAAGGCATATCCCCTGAGCAGGTCTAAAAGTATGTGAGTGCATTCTAGCCATGACTATGCAGGTTTTGTGAAGCTAATTTATAAAGACACACAGCAGGCCAACATTCACACAACAGTTAGATGTTCTGTGTCATGCTACGCGCATCACTGCTTTTTAAAAAATATCTGGGGCCTTATATGTATATTGCTATACATAGAAATCCACTATACACATGTATATATGTAGAGCAAAGGATGTGGGGAGAGGGCATTCCAAGGATGGGGCTACAAATATATATAGATTATACCTATAGATGTGAATATTTGGCCCCTGTATGTATAGACTATACATAAAGGAAGTTATTTAGAAGCATCCCCATGTATAATAGCAGCATTTACACCTGTAAATTGGCATTCACATGCAAGTACAATATTCACCGTGTTTAGTTTGGCAGGATGCAAATCTCTGGTGAGGCAGTGTTGTTTGTGCTTCTGTCCCCTCTAATGCAGACTTCCTGTTTGCATGGGGATGGAAGCAGCTGGATCAGCTGCTGCTGCTTCCATGCAAAAGGAAGTGGAATCAGAGGCGGCAGAAGCAGGACCAGCACCACAGCACTGCAGGTTATGGTGAGGTAGGCTATGGCCTAGCATGGCCTGCTACTATGAAAGGCCTGTAAGTTAGGCCTGGATCCTAACTCCCATTATAGCTAGAAAAGAACCAAAAATCTGTGAAAAATAAGAAAGCTGTTTTAAAATGCTTAATAAGAAGTTTTCATCAATTCATAAGTCTTCTATTATTCTCTTGTGTGTGAAAGAACAGAAATGTAACAGTATATGCATTCCAGAAGCCGAAGTTAACCTTGCAGTAGAAAAGTAACGAGATTCAGAACTGTACCATTGTTCAAGCAATCCTAAAGGAGGGGGCCGGTTGCTAGGCTCCGGAGGGATTTATAATTGGACAAATGAAGGGAATGTATAACCAATGAGAAGTTTGCATGTATCGAGTTGGAACCAATAGAAAATTCTCATGTATCAAACTGAAAAAGAGGTATAAATGGTTATGTCTCTGTATAAACTTTTGCTCAGTACCTTTTGAAGCTTTGACTGACTGGGCCTTGTGCACAATAAACTGACTTGGACCCTGTCAATCGACTCCTGGACTTATTCATTGATTGCACTTTGCCACAACATATTCTTGGTGCGTTGGCCGGGAAGTGCGAGTGGTAAATGGTATTCAAGTGAATAATCCACGTAATTCGCCTTGAGGTTTGGCCCGGTTGGAGCCTTGTCTGTCCGACTGCGGGGGAAACCTCAGGCGCCGCCGGCCCCTTTGTGCCGGAGAGGGTTCCGCCTGCCTCGGCGGGCCATCGGGTCCAGCTGGCCAACACCTCTGACCCGGGGGAGTCCAGGTTCCAACTCAGAAGCTGGTATGGTATCGGGGACTGGATCCCGTGAGTAGACATTTTTGTGATTTAATAGTTAGAGAGAACAGCCTGGGACAACGTCTTGCGTGCGCAGGACTGATTTGGTATATTTGGTATAGACTAACTGGGAAATCTCGCATGAGTATGCGCGAGGCAAGGGAGCCTGATCACCTCCCATAAGGGCGGTCCTAGTAAGCTCCGCGTAAGGAAAGCGGAAGCTGAAGCCATCGACCCTTCTTGTTTGGAATAGTCAGTTAGTCAGAAAACCTGGGCACTTGAAATATTGAAATATGATATCTTGTTGAAATATGCTTGCGTGTGTGAGTGAGAGGTCTTGAAATAGAGACCGAGCGAGAGCGGACTCCTAAGTAGCGCAGTTCCTGGCCGGGCGACCGCGCCCAGGTCGTGAACAGGAGGAAGCGAGTGGTGTTTGTCCCCCCCCAGTGTTCTGTGGGCTGTACGGACCCCTTACCTGCAGCCATACTACCTATCCTTATTGTTCGTTGTCTTGTACATCATTACGTGTACGTAGGGACGTAGGGTACGTAACGTACGCAGGTACGTTGAGTACGTAGAAAGTGTAGGTAGGTGCGTCTACGTTATGGGAGGGACGGAGTCCACGCACACTCCGTTGGCATGTATGATCAAGAATTTCCGAAAAGGATTTTCGGGCGATTATGGTATAAAAATGACTCCATCCAGATTAAAAATGTTATGTGAAAGGGAGTGGCCCACATTAGCTGCTTCATGGCCCCGAGGGGGCACCTTTGATTTTGAGACAGTTTTACACATCCATCAGCTCATACTGAGAGCGTATCCTGACCAGTTCCCCTATATAGATTCCTGGTTAAGTATATGTGAACAGCAGTCTTCATGGATGAAGGGCTGTTATGAGGAGCACTGTAAAATATTTGTAGCTACTACTAGGGGAACCAAAAAGGCTAAGGAAGCGAAGCCGCCTGTGTATTCTGACCCAGAGTCCTCAGATATTTTGGATAGTTTACCCCGGTACCCACAGAAATTAGTCCCCACAGCCCCACAACTTGAAGTAGAGTCCGACGAGGAGCCCCAGAAAATACCGAAGCAACAGCCTAAGAAGCACCCTACCCCGAGTGGAAGTCCCGAGTCAGGCTCAAGCACAGCAGGGGGACTCGAGTCCTCCGATGAGATAGAAAGCGGAAGCTCTCCTGCCAGTTCAGGGTCACCCACCAAGGAGACTAGTGCCCGGGAGCCTTATGATTTAAGAAGTGTAACTCCCAAGAAGAAGGAGAAAGCAGGGTACCTAATGCCATTACGCCAAGTGCCTGGAATTCCTGTTTTGAATGATCAGGGCCAGATGGCGACAGGACCAACCAGCTTAGTTTATGTACCCTTTTCCACCACAGATTTATTAAACTGGAAGACGCATTATGCATCCTACACAGCTAAGCCCCAGGAATTAACAGAATTAATGTCTAGCATTATACAAACCCATCAGCCTACCTGGGCCGATTGTCGCCAGCTCCTGTCCACCCTCTTCACTACTGAGGAGCGAGGCCGAATCGGGAAAGCAGCCCTCCGATGGTTAGAAGAGAACCCTGTAGAAAGGGGGGAAATAAATCCCCCGCAAGCAGCAGCTGTGGAATATCCCAACGAAGATCCTGGGTGGGACCCGAATGAAGAAAGGGGGGCGGCGGCCCTAACCAGATTTTGCCAGGCCTTAGTGCAGGGCCTGAAGAAGGGAGGCCAGAGGGCCATGAATATCGGGAAAGTATCGGAAGTTCTCCAGGGTCCAGATGAGAGCCCAGCGGCCTTTCATGAGCGGTTGTCTGAAGCCTATAGACTGTATACCCCATATGATCCCGCCGCTCAGGAAAATTTACGCATGGTAAATGCGGCCTTTGTTAGTCAGTCCCAGAGAGACATAAAGCGAAAATGACAGAAATTGGATGGATTTTCGGGCATGAACACAGCTCAGTTAATGGAAGTCGCTCAGAAAGTATTTGTGAATCGTGAAAATGAACGGGACAGAGAAAGTGAACGAAAGATGAAGAAGAAGGCAGATCTTCTTGCTGCTGCTATAACCAAACGACGTTGAGGAGGTTTTCCTAATCAAAGGACCAGAGGATGTGGAAGAGGCCGCGGAAGCGAAAGGTCTCAATTGGGTGCAAATCAATGCGCCTACTGCAAGGAAGAAGGACATTGGAGAAATGAGTGCCTGCATCTGGACTCCGCCCCTGCAAGGGGAGGAGGGAGTCCCTGGAGGACTGGAGGAAGATTTCGAAGGAGAGGAGGAATGGGTCGAATGCAGTTCCAGCAGGAGAGGGAAGAAGCCATTGAGGGAGTGGCAGTAGCAACGGGCTATGACCTGGATGACATAGATGAAGACTAGGCCAGACCGGGCTCCAAGTTCACCCTGGGTCCCCAGGAGCCTATGGTCAGTTTAAAGATAGGGGATTTTATGGTAGATACAGGAGCAGAACATTCAGTAGTAGCCAAGCCAGTAGCTCCTTTGTCCTCACGATCTGTCACCATTGTGGGAGCCCCTGGAAATAAAGCCACAAAACCATTCTTGCAGAACCGCATGTGTGAACTAGGGGGACAGAAGATAACGTACCAGTTCTTGTATATGCCTGAGTGCCCTATTCTACTACTGGGCCGAGACATGCTTGCCAAGCTCCAGGCCCAGATATCCTTTGCTGAAGGGGGAGAAATGAAAATGACTGTGAACCCAAAGCCTGCTGGATTGATGGTGCTTACTGTTCCCCGAGAAGAAGAGTGACGGTTCTATAGTGCACCTCCAATAAAGTCAACCAGTCCCTGTACACCTACCAACCTTATAGCCCCACCTGAAGTATGGGCAGAAGATAATCCACCTGGCCTAGTGAAGAACATAGCCCCTGTCATTGTCACCCTCAAGCCAGGAATGGAACCAGTACATGTGAAGCAGTATCCTCTCCCTCGACCAGCCTTAGAAGGAATTCACTGCCATTTAATGAAACTGCTGAAGTACGGACTTCTCAAGGAATGCCAGTCATCTTGGAACACCCCCCTTCTCCCAGTAAAGAAGCCTAGGACAGGGGACTACCGCCCAGTACAAGATCTAAGGCGAGTAAATGATGCAGTTGAAACTATACACCCAGTAGTACCAAACCCTTATACTCTCTTGGGACTGATCCCCGCTGAGGCTACTCACTTCACCGTCCTGGACCTGAAAGATGCCTTTTTCTGCGTGCGCCTAGCACCCACCAGTCAACTTTTATTCGCTTTTGAATGGCAAGACCCCACAACAGGAAGGCGGGGTCAGCTCACCTGGACCAGATTACCCCAAGGATTCAAGAATTCACCTACTCTCTTCAGTGCTGCCCTAAATCAAGATCTCTCAAGTTACCCAGTGGACCCAGGAAAGAGGGTTCTTCTTCATTATGTAGATGACTTGCTTATAGCCACCAACTCAGAAAGTGAATGCCTACAAGCTACTAGTGAACTTTTGTACCTTCTCAAAGATGCTGGATACAAAGTCTCAAGAGCCAAAGCACAACTATGCCAAACTGAAGTCAAGTATCTAGGATTCCAGTTGTCCAGTGGGATCCGACATTTAGGACCAGAACGCAAAGAAGCTGTGTGTAATATCCCCACACCAACCACTAGGAGGCAAGTAAGAGCCTTCCTGGGAGCCGCGGGATATTGTCGTATATGGATCCCCAACTTTGCCCTGATTGCAAAACCACTATACCAAGTCACCAGAGGAATGGAAAAATCCCCACTAGATTGGGGACCTGAACAAGATGAAGCATTCCAAACTTTGAAAAAGGCCCTGATGTCATCTCCAGCTTTAGGTCTTCCAGATGTTCAGAAGCCTTTCCATCTTTTTGTCCATGAGTCACAAGGAAACGCATTGGGAGTATTGACCCAATCTCTTGGCTCCTGGCAACGACCAGTAGCTTATCTGTCAAAACAATTGGATGTAGTTGCAAAAGGATGGCCCCCTTGCCTGAGAGCTGTCGCAGCAACAGCCCTCCTAGTGGGCGAAGCAGACAAACTCACACTAGGACAAACTCTTCAAGTTACCGTGCCACACTCTGTTCTGACCCTTATGGAACACAAAGGAAACTTATGGCTAACCAATGCACGAATGTTGAAGTATCAAAGCATGTTGTGTGAAAACCCTCGGATACAGTTGAAAGTTAGCCAAGCTCTGAACCCTGCTACATTGTTCCCAATTGGTCCTGGGCCACCTGATCATAATTGCTTAGAAACCATGGACACTGTATTTTCAAGTCGCCCTGATTTGACCGATGTCCCTCTAGAGGACCCAGAACGGACTTTCTTTGTAGATGGAAGCAGTCTGGTCATCAATGGACATCGTTGTGCTGGATATGCAGTGGTGACCCTTGATCTGGTAGTTGAGTCCTCAGCCCTGACCCCAGGATCTTCTGCACAGAAAGCTGAATTGATAGCCCTCACTAGAGCCTTGACATTAGGAGAAGGACTCCGCATAAATGTGTACACAGATTCCAAATATGCTTACTTTGCACGCACATGGAGCCTTGTATAAACAACGAGGGTTAATCACCTCAGGGGGTAAGGACATTAGGTATGGGCCCGAGATATTGATGTTATTAGATGCTGTGTGGGCCCCCAAACAAGTGGCAGTCATGCACTGCCGAGGTCATCAGGCAGGAGCAGGAGAAGTTGCCCGAGGGAATAGATTTGCAGATGCCACAGCCCGAAAGGCAGCCACCACAGGACATGTTAGGACCCAAGATACTGTACTGCAGGCAGCCCTATTCCCTGTGCCCCTTAGTTCCTGGGCACTCCGATACATGACAAGAGAGTTAGACTATTATTGTGAAAAGGAGGGTGGAGTCTTAACAGAACAAGGTTGGATAGTGCTACCACCCCCAGAAGGTAGTCCACCTCCAGGTCCTACGGTCATCCCTGAAGCATTAGGGCCAGCCTTTGTCCAAGCTTTCCACAAAGCCACACATTATGGAAAAACAGCCATGGAGAAAGCCCTGAGACCACACTTCTGTATTTCATTGCTAGGATCCCTGACCGCCTCAGTGGCATAGCAATGCCTGATATGTGCCAAAAATAATGCCAAGCAAGGTCCTGTTCCACCCCCAAAAATTCAGTCAGTAGGGGTGACCCCCATGAGTGATATACAGATAGACTTTGCTGAAATGCCCCGTGCAAATGGATATCACTATATGTTAGTGTTAGTCTGCACATTTTCAGGGTGGTAGAAGCCTACCCCACCCGAACTGAGAAAGCCCGAGAAGTCACTAGGGTATTGCTCCATGAGATCATTCCCCGATTTGGAATACCATCAACTATAGGGTCAGATAATGGTCCATCATTTGTATCCCAAGTGACTCAACAGTTAGCACAAGCTTTGCAAATAAAATGGAAGTTGCACACTGCTTACAGACCCCAGAGCTCAGGGAAAGTAGAGCGTATGAATAGAACCTTGAAAACTCAGTTATCCAAGCTCTGCCAAGAAACACACCTGAAGTGGCTCCAAGTTCTACCCATAGCCCTTCTTAGGATACGTTCAGCTCCCACCAGATCCTTAGGAGTCTCCCCTTTTGAGATTTTGTATGGGCGACCTCCACCCATAGTGCAGGGAATAAAGGGAGACATGAGACAGATAGGATCTGAAATAACTAGACAAGAACTATTAGCTTTAGGTTCTGTTTTGCAGAAACTCCAAACGTGGGTGCAAGATCGATTACCCTTCAACCTGACCGAGCCTCTGCATCCCTTCAAGCCAGGAACGTCCATATGGGTAAAGAGTGGAGAAAAACCCCGCTGGTGCCGCATTGGAAGGGACCCTACGACGTCATCCTGTCAACCCCCACCACAGTGAAAGTTGCAGAATTCGAACCCTGGATCCACCACAGTCGAGTGAAGCTGGCAGCTGCACCTGATCCTGGCCAATGGACGTCAGTAAATGATCCTGAGACTCCATTGCGACTCACCCTGAGGAGACAGCCAGCTTTATAGAAGAATCTTCAGCATCCACGTATGTCACGCGAAAGTGACCATCACTACAGAAACAGAAGAAAACTCAGCACAGTTCATTATCCTCAACTTTCCAGTTAACTTCCAGAGACTGTAATCACAATGCTCTTCCACTATTGCCTTGTGGGAGTGGTGATCCTGGGAATCCTGGAAAAGACCTTTGCTCTACCCCCTTGTATAGCTTGCATAACCACCACCCGAACAGGACAAAAGGTTACTCAGACTTTGCTCTATCATTCCTACTATACTTGCACTGGAACAGTCAGCCGGTGTGTTTATAAGGGCACTGAACTGAACATTTGCACAAAGGGAAGAAGTAAGACTTGTTATACCCCTCGACAAAACCCATCATACTATACATTCGAGATACGATGGAATGATGAAGATGGAGCTATCCTGAATGCGACAAAACACCTTACCGACCTCACCAAACCTATCATCTTGAACTTTGACGCTTGTGATGCCATCAACAGAAATGCTTACCACAGATGTGGGTCATGGGAGCGAGCCTACTACCATGATGATGAATACAATGTGTCCAGAAGGAGCCTATGGATGGGGAAAGTGTACAGGAAAGAGTACTGCAGCCACTATTTACACTACCGCATCTAAACATGATTACTTTTGCCCAAAATGGGAATGTGTATATTTTGCTACCTGGAAGAATGCACCGATGGGACAAGACGGCGATCATCGCAAAGGCAGCCTAACGAAGATCAGCATACCAGAATCTAAGAAATGCCAGAAAGGTGCCTGTAATTCTCTACAACTCTTCATAGCCAACCCCAGCCACTGGAAGCAAGGATACAAGTTTGGGTTGCGTATTGCAGGAGGAGGTGTAGATCCTGGGACTATTTTATATCTGCGATTAAACACCAAAACCCATGTATCCGCACCCTATCGTATACATCACTCCTTCTATGAAGCCATGAAATCAGAGTTTGAAATCCCTCCTGCCTCCCAGAACTTATTTCTTGAATTAGCGGGAGCAGTTGCTTCCAGTCTCCATGTTTCAGACTGTTTGTTTTGTGGAGGAACAAAAATGGGAGACCAATGGCCTTGGGAAGCACAAGAACTGAATTATTCTGTTCGATATAATCAGACTAATATACGCAATACCACAAGTGAATGGGTATTGGCCCACTCCATTGTGGGTAATTTATGTTTCTCTCGCTATGGACCAATGTTCAATATGGAAGTGGGGCAGCTGGTCTGTCTCAATCAGAAGTTTTACAACAGTACCACTAAGAAAACATCTTGGTGGTCAGGAGCCAACGCTACTGAACCCTCCAATCCTCTAGTCCAGTTTCCCAGACTTGCCAGCATCTGGACTAACCTAGCAGCATATAATTCTTGGCAAGCACCACCTGGACTGTACTGGATTTGCGGAACCCGAGCATATGCCAGACTTCCTCACCATTGGGGAGGCGCATGTGTATTGGGAACCATACGACCTTCCTTTTTCCTTCTACCAACATCCCAGGGAGAACAGCTGGGATATCCTGTATACAGAAGTCGACAGCTGAAGGAGGCCTTGAAAATAGGCCAATAGGACAAATGGGATGGTGAAGAATGGCCCCCAGAAAGAATCATCTCATACTATGGACCTGCTACTTGGGAGCAGGATGGGACTTGGGGATATCGTACTCCTGTTTATATGATTAATCGAATAATACATTTGCAAGCTGTTGTTGAAATAATAACCAATGAAACTAGTAAAGCACTAACCCTTCTAGCAAAGCAAATTACGCAAATGCGTACAGCCATTTATCAAAATCGTTTAGCTTTAGATTATTTGTTAGCAGCTGAAGGTGGGGTATGTGGGAAGTTGAATCTAAGTAATTGTTGTTTACAGATTGATAATAATGGGCATGTAGTTGAAGATTTAGCCATCCAGATGAGAGAGCAGACATTTGTGCCTGTCCAGACCTGGCACATTTTAAAGATGGATGGGTGGTTTGGTTCATTGTTTTCTTGGATAGGTGGTCTGAAATCCCCTATGTTTATCGTACTATTCATATAAGCGATGTGCTTGTTGCTCCCTTGTCTCCTACCCCTTTGCTTACGCATGATAACATCATCAATTGATAACACTATAGAGCGGAAGGCAGCTGCGAAAGTCTTAGCTATGTGGCGATATTACCCTATACCCCACGATGATGATGCCATTACACCAGTATAATGTGTTGATTGACTAATGGGTGATTTAATTCTCACCCTGCCTCACTTGCGGGTGAGAATAATCAAAGGGGGGAATGAGGTAGGCTATGGCCTAGCATGGCCTGCTACTATGAAAGGCCTGTAAGTTAGGCCTGGATCCTAACTCCCATTATAGCTAGAAAAGAACCAAAAATCTGTGAAAAATAAGAAAGCTGTTTTAAAATGCTTAATAAGAAGTTTTCATGAATTCATAAGTCTTCTATTATTCTTTTGTGTGTGAAAGAACAGAAATGTAACAGTATATGCATTCCAGAAGCCGAAGTTAACCTTGCAGTAGAAAAGTAACGAGATTCAGAACTGTACCATTGTTCAAGCAATCCTAAAGGAGGGGGCCAGTTGCTAGGCTCCGGAGGGATTTCTAATTGGACAAATGAAGGGAATGTATAACCAATGAGAAGTTTGCATGTATCGAGTTGGAACCAATAGAAAATTCTCATGTATCAAACTGAAAAAGAGGTATAAATGGTTATGTCTCTGTATAAACCTTTGCTCAGTACCTTTTGAAGCTTTGACTGACTGGGCCTTGTGCACAATAAACTGACTTGGACCCTGTCAATCGACTGCTGGACTTATTCATTGATTGCACTTTGCCACAGCAATGGTAAGTGCTGCAATGCTGTTTTAAAGACATTGTCACCACTGTAGGTCTTGGAGAAGGGTGGCAGCAGTAGCAATGGGGTTGCGTATAGGAACGGGGGGTGGGGGGGCAGCAGGAAAGAGGTTTGCCTAGGCTGCCTCATATCTTTGTACCGGTTCTGAATATCCCAGAACCTAAAAACTTGACACAAGCAGGGGCATAGCTATGGGGAGGAGGTGGAGCTCAGGGGCCTAGGCTCTCTCACATTTGGCTGCAGCCCCCCAAATTTTTAGCAGAGGCAGTGGAAGCCAGATTTTGGGGGCAGTGGTCACCTCACCTTTGCCTGGTCCTGTTTTCCTCCACTGCTGCTGCCGCTTCTCCCGAGGTCTGCAGTGGTGGTGGCAGCATGAAGCTAAATCTTAAGCATGGAGACTTTCAGACACTGGTGTGCTTTAAAGACCCTGCCGGTACCTCCTCCCTCTGAAGCAAGAAGTATGTGGCAGAGGAGAGCAGAATCAGCAGGGCCTCGGAAGCGCACAAGTTTCTGAAAGAGCCTGCACTTAGGATTTAACTTCTTTCTGCTCCTTCTCCCACTGTCGGCAGCAAGAAGCTAAATCTTAAGCGAGGGTTCTTTCAGAGACTTGAGTGCTTCCATGGCCTACTTTTTGCATCAGAGGGAGGGGGACCTGAAGGGCTTTGGAAGTGCATGAGTCTCTGACTGAAAGATCGTGCACTTAAGATTTAGTTTCTTGTTGCTGCTGCCTCTGCAGATCTCGAGAAAAGTGATGGTGGTAGTCAGGGAAAGGGGGAGGGGCATAATGAATATGGTAGGCCATTGGAGGGGGGCAGGGTGATGCTAGACACAGGGAGGAGAGGGATAGATATAAGGGGCTGCTGGACATGGCCATAGGTGATGGAGGTAGTCATATGGAAATGGGGCGAGAATGCTGGCTGACATGGGATGGGGTCAGAGGGAGAAGGAGGGAAGATTCTGGATATGGGAGGAGGCTATAGGGAGACGGATGGAGGATGCTGGATATGGGAGGGGGCAGAGGGAGATGGAGGAAGGATGCTGTAAATGGAAAGGACCTTAGAAAGTTGGAGGAAAAATGATGGACATGGATGGAGTCCATAGGGAGATGGAGCGGGATGCTGGGCACAGGGGTGGGAGAAGCAGTGTATGGACAGACAGAGGGAGCATGCTGGGCACAAAGGGGGGAGCAGGGGCATGTGGGCAGATGGAGGAGTATGTTGGACATGGAAGTGGGTCAGAGGGAGATGGGGGATGCTGGACACAGTGGGAATAGGGGAAGAGAGTGAGGAGATACTGGACATGGGGGATGGGATAAGGGAGAAGGAGAGAGGAGTTGCTGGATGGGGGGATAAGATCAGAAAAGGGGGAGGCACTGGACGGGGGAGACACTGAACAATGCTATACTTTAAAGGCATAGAGAGAAAGGGGAGAATTACTTAAAGACTGGAGAATGAGAGAGAGATAGGGAATGGGAAGACTGTGTTAAGGGTTGAAAAGTGGTAGGTAGATGTAGTAAAATGAGGGGAACTGAGAAATGGATAGTGTTTTACTGCATGCAGAGTATGGTTTCTTGGGGTTTCAGTTTAATTTTTGTCTCCATATTTCTATTTTTAGTTTATGTTCATTTGTACTTGATAAAGGTCATACTGTGTTCTGTTTGTGTGATGGAGGCCACATGGCCTATTTAAAAATCCCTACATAAAAACTCCAAGTTATGTAGTAGTTATGGATGCTCAGGGGTTCTCATCAATATTTATGGTGTTGCTTTTTTCTGGATAGGCTCCTTGTGTGAGTTTTGGAGGTTAATGCTGTTATAGTATGGTAGATTTATTTATTTATTTATTTTTATTTATTTGAGTGATTTTTATACCGCCATATTGAGTAATCATAGCGGTTTACAATGAACACTATAACAGTATAAACAGGTGCAGGTCAAAAACAATCAAGGATATTTACATAATTATTGCAATTTTAACTTATTTACAATTATTCTGAAAAGTGAAAGCTTAAGATATGTTTTTGGAATGCTTGTGAGAGCTAGCTTGTGAAAGAGGAGTGATCATTGAGAACTGTGAGATAGTTTTATGGTGGGTGTCAGGAATGTTTGGTGGTAATGAAACTTATTATGTTTTGATCCGTGTCAGATATATTATGTTGGGTCAACATTTATGGATAGTTAATTTTGTCCAAAATGTTCTATAAATAGGAATGTTTTGAGTTGGATGCGAAATGTGGATAGGTCTGTGATACTTCTGAGACTTTCTGGTAGGGGGTTAGCACTGGGGATAGGTACTCAAAAGCACTGTTACTAGTATGTTGTTTTGTTTTTCGGTAGTCAAATAGGAATGATAGAGTATTGTTCATTTGGCCTCTTCTTTGGCAGTTATCTGGTGTGATCTTGATGAGATGGGATAGAGTTGTGGGTGCTATGTCTTTAATGATCTTGAATGAGATCATTATTAACTTATATTTTATTCTGCAATGTACTGGCAACCAATGTAGAGCATTGAGGATGGGTGTTATATGATCCGAGCGGGGAGCACTATAGATAATCTGTGCAGCCATATGTTGGGCCATTAGAAGGGGATGAAGCGTTTGTTTTGGTACTAAACATTGCAACATAGAGACATGACGACAGAAAAAGACCACATGGCCTATCTAGTCTGTCCTTCCATATCAACCACTACAACAGTCCCCTTTTTTACTTTAGAGATCCTCTGTGCTTGTCCCATGAATTCAGATACTGTCCTCATCTCTACCACCTCCACTGGGAGACTATTCCACGGATCCACCACTCTTTCCGTAAAGAAATATTTCCGCATTATCACTCCTGAATCTATCCTGTTTCACCCTCATCCCATGTCCCCTCGTAGCAGAGCTTGCTTTCAATCGAAAGAGGCTCTCCTCCTATGCATTTATGTCACAGAGGTATTTAAACGTCTCAATCATATCACCTCTATCCCGCCTTTCCTCTAAGGTGTACATATTAAGATCCTGAAGTCTGTCCTCATATGCTTTATAATGAAGACCACTAACCATTTTAGTAGCTACTCTCTGTACTGACTCCAGCCTGTTTATATCCTTTTGATGGTGCGGTCTACAGAATTGCACACAATACTCCAAATGAGGTTGCACCAAAGAATTATACAGAGGCACTATCACCTCCTTTCATCTGCTCTCCCTATGCACCCATGCATCCTTCCAGCTTTTGCTGTCGCCTTTTCTACCTTTTCTACTTAAAGATCATCAGACACAATCCCGAAAAGGTCCCGCTCTTCTTTAGTGAACAAAAGTATTTCACCTCCTAAACTATATCGCTCTCTTGGATTGCTGCAGCCCAAATGCATGGCCTTGCATTTTTTAACATTATAATCTCAGCTGCCAAATTCTAGATCATTCTCCAAGCTTAGCTAGATCCCTCCTCATCTTATCTACATCTTCCCGGGTGTCTACTCTATTGCAGATTTTGGGGTGTCTATTCTATTGCAGATTTTGGTATCATCTGCAAAGAGGCAAAGCTTACCCGACAGCCCTTCTGCTATATCACTAATAAAGATGTTAAAAAGAATCGGACCAAGGACAGATCCCTGGGGCACACCACTGGTAACCTTTTTCTCCTCAGAGTGAGCTCCATTAACTGTACCCTTTGTCGCCTCCCACTCAACCAATTTCCAACACAAGCAGTAACTTTAGGGTCCATCCCTAGGGTGCTCAGTTTGTTTATAAGTCGCCTGTGAGGAACGGTGTCAAAGGCTTTACTGAAATCCAAATACACCAAGCTTTCATCTTAATATTCCTCGATATTGCTGCAGCCTTTGAATCTGTTATATATACCATACTAATACAAAGGCTCCAGCAAATCGGATTAAGAGGAACCACACTACAATGGTTTATCTCATACAAGGCTGTCCTTCGGTACAACTCCCTGGTAACCCAGTCAAAGAAATCAATCAGATTTGTCTGACAAGACCTGCCTCTGGTGAATCCATGCTGCCTCAGATCCTGTAATCCGCTGGACTCCAGAAACCTCACTGTTTTCTTTTTCAGCAGCGCTTTCAATAATTTACTCACCACCGAAGTTAAACTAACTGGCCTGTAGTTTTCAACCACATCCTTACTTCCGCTTTTGTGTAAAGGGACATAAGATATGCCATACTGGGTCAGACCAAAGCCCATCAAGCCCAGTATCCTGCCTCCAACAGTGGCCAATCTAGGTCATACATACCTAGCAGTTTCCCCAAAAGATACAGGCTTCACAATGCTTGCACTGGGTCAAGCAGTGATATCCCGGGTCCCTTTTTAATAATGGTTTATGGACCTTTCCTCTAGGAACTTGTCCAAACCTTTTTTAAACCCAGCTACACTAACAGCCTTTACTACATCCTCCGGTAACAAATTCCAGAGTTTGAGTACACGTTGAGTGAAAAAATATTTTCTCTTATTAGTCTTAAATAGTTTACCTTGGCTTCATTGCATGTCCCCTAGTCTTTCTATATTCTGATAACGTAAACAATTGATCTACGTTTACCCATTCCACTCCGTTCATTAATTTATAGACGTCTATCATATCTCCTCTCAGCCATCTCTTTTCCAGTTTAAAGAGCCCTAACCATTTTAGCTTTTCTTCATAGGGGTATTCTTCTATTCCCTTTACCATTTTGGTGGCTCTTCTCTGAATCTTTCCTAATAATGCTATATCCTTTTTAAGATACGGCGACCAGAAATGCACACAATATTCAAGGTGTGGTCGCACCATGGAACGATACAGAGGCATTATAATATTCTTTGTTTTATTTTCCATTCCTTTCCTTATGATACCTAGCATTCTATTTGCTCTCTTGGCCGCCGCTGCACACTGGGCGGAGTGTTTTTTTTTTTTTTTAACTTTTATTTTCATTTTGCAACAAACAAAAGAAACAACACACCAAAAGAGACAAAACAAGTATACAATAAGGAAAAGTAAACCCATTACCCCCCACCCCGATGCTTCTTCTCTACCCGATTATATCAGCATGTGAGCGCTTCCAATTAACAGTGATTATACATCAAACGATCAAAAGAGTATCTACAATACAGCATGATCATGGGACAGAGATATATACAAAGTTAGACAGTCAGATGAGAGCATTTAGCAAAATGTACATAGTCATTGAGCATCTTCCATTGAGACCAATGAGAAGGAGTCTGAACGGAGGAAGCGAACAGACGAGGTATTTGTTCGTATTTACTGTAAAGACAGGCATGATTCCACCATTCATTGGGGCTCAAATGGGAGCTAATTTTCCAGTATTACTTAATTAGGGAAATAGCAATGCCAAGCATAAAGTTCGAAAGGAGATAAGCCATTTTTGGGAGAGAGGGGATCCCCGCAACTGGGCGAAGTCCCACTATCCTCCAAGAAAGGGGCTCCTGAGAGTGCGAGATAGACTAAATACGACCCCAGACCCGACGCCAGTAATACTGTAGTGCGGGATATTCATGCATAACATGAGGCAATGAACCAATGGCCGCAGGACGTGTCCAGCAACCATTGCCCTGAGTAGTGTTCCATTTGTCTAATCTGTGAGAAGTGTAAAAACACCGGTGGGCTAGAAAGAAGAGGGTCTGAGTGAGTGAGGCGGATCGGGAACCCGTGTCCCTCTACTCCAGATAAGGCTCCATTGCTCCGAGGTCAAAGTCACATGCAATTCTCTCTCCCATACTTTCTGCGCGATAGGGGTATCTCTAGTTATAGCATTACATAAGGTTTAGTAAAATTGGATGCTACACCCGGTGAACTACCGAGAGATCGGAAAGTCTCCAATCAACCTTATGTAGAGAATGCCGATGGCGGGAGTACTCTAATGCTCCGAAGGCGATGCTGAAGTTGCACTGACCAGAGTCGGGAGTCTAAAGATTGCATAAGAGTATTAAAGGCACCTAAAGTGTCTAAAAGCATTGGTGGATAGTGGGAGTCTGATGGGAGAGTCATACCAGGGAGAAAGGTAAGAGGAATCGGTTTGCAAAGGCCCGCTTCTATATCTAGCCACACAGGTCTACTCGGTACTGGATCTTCCAACCAACGAGCACCTTGTTTGAGAAGAAAAGATTGAGGGAACACTTGAGTAAAATCGCCACCAAGTATTAATGGAGCATTGGCAGAGGCCAAGGCCAACTGCGCAATACTTGCATAGTAAGCAGGGTTGTCCACATTCGGGGCATAATGCAAATACACGTGAATTCACTATCTCCAACCTTAAGGTGTACACGGGCCCATCTACCCTCCTTGTCAGCGCTAATATCAGGTACAGTAGCGTGCAAAGACTTCTTAACCAGAATGGCTATCCCGTACCATTTGGAAACGGTGGGAGAATAGGCAGCTACCATGTGAGGCTTAGCATTGAGTTTCAGTGTTTCAGCAGAGTTTAAATGCGTTTCCTGAAGAAACACTAAATCAAACATGCTCATGGCTAAGATAGCTAAGGATTTTCTTTCCTTTGAGTGGACCATTAATGCCTTTGACGGTGAATGATAAGATTTTACATAAGGCCATTCAGAAAAGTTAAAAATTCTGAGCATGATAGCACACATAATTTCACTATGTCCCTCAAACTGACTGTATCTGGCTGTACACATGACATAGGAAAAATAAGCTAATATAATACAATGAAGCGCCCCACATTAACAAAGAAAACCGCAGTACGGTAGAGGAGAAGCAAAACCCCAAAATTACTGGCGACCATGTGTCTGCGGGGAGAAACCCCAGAGAAGGCCGAAATTGAAAAAACACATAACCTGTAGGACTGTGCGTGCTCCGAATCCGACCGAGGCACACATCATGAAGGGATAGGAGACCAAAAAACAAAAGTCATATAGAGAAAGAAAGAAAGTCCAGGCTATTTCTGTGCTTGGCTATGACCGCCGCATCGGGCCCTTCAAAATGGCGGATAGAGCCGGCAAATAAGAGTCCAAGATTTGGGATTAGCGCATCTGCTCTGCTTCTTTGGAGTCTAAAAATGTTGATAGTAGATCAGGATCTTCGAACGTCCTGGTTTGGTTGTGGAGAGTCACTCGAAGCTTCGCTGGATACAACAGGCCAAAGCGAGCCTGTAGCTGTTGAAGTCGAGGGCGAAAAGCAAGGAGTTTCTTCCGACGGTCAACGGTAGGCTTTGCCAAATCAGGAAAGAAGGAGACCTTACGACCTTCAAATTCCAAATGATGATTCGCTCGGGCAGCATGTAAAATTTGTTCCACTTGTTGATATCGTAGCAAGCGAAAGATAATAGGCCGGGGGGTCGTGCGGTTGAGCGTCATGTGGGCAGGAACACGGTGTGCTCGATCGATTTCCAGTTCTCTGTGAAAAGTGATCTTCAGCAAGGAGGGAAGAGTTTTGAGCAAGAATTCTCTTATATCTCCTGCTTCCACCCCCTCCGGCATTCCGAGGAGCCTCACATTGTTGCGACGGGCTCGATTATTGCTATCTTCTAATTCCTTTTGAAGATTCTGTATCTGGCGCTCAGCCTTGTCCAGTTTGCCCAAGCGCACCTCGTGCGAGTCGAGGACCCCCGCCATGTTGTCCTGCCGTAATGAAAGACTTTCAAGTCGGTCCTGGAGCACTCCAAAGTCTTCTCGCATGGCTCGAAGCGCTTCTCCATTGGACTGCACCAATTCCTTCACGCCGCGTATTTCCTCCAAAATCTCCAGGTGCATTTCGGGGTTTTCACGAAATGGAACCATCTTCTGTGGGGAGGACACCTCTGTTTTGGAGCGTTTTCCGTGAGAAGAAGAAGGAGACCCGAAGTCCAAGCGCGCTGGTTTATGGGCCGCCATCCCCCCCGAGGTGCCCCGGTCAGCTCGGAGCGAAATAGTAAATTTGTATAGGTATTAAGTCAGGATTCTAAGTAGGCCTCTCGGGAGCTTCAACGCAAAGCGTCCTACCCGCTGGACATCAGGCTCCGCCCCACTGGGCGGAGTGTTTTAACATGTTATCCACAATCACGCCTACATGTTTTTCCTCCTATCCCATGACTCTTTAGTTTTGCAAAAGTCTGATGAGGGACCTTGTCAAAGGCTTTCTGAAAGTCCAAATACACTATATCAACTGACTAACCTTTGTCTACCTGTTTATTCACACCTTCAAAAAAACATAACAGATTGGTAAGACAAGATCTTCCTTGTCTAAAGCCATGTTGGCTGTCTCCCATTAAGCTATGACTATCTACATGTTCAGCAATTTTGTTCTTTATGATGGTTTTTACCATTTTTCCCGGTACTGACATCAGGCTCACTGGTCTGTAGTTTGCCTTCCCCTTTTTATATGGAATTTCAATCCATAGAGATTCTACAGCGAATTTTGTTTCCTCCAAAACTTTAATCCTTTCCGACTCAATGCCTCTATAACATAGAGCACAACTCCTCCACCAATTTGATCAGCTGTATCATTACGATACAGTTTGTACCCAGGTATCACAGTGTCCCACTGGTTATCCTCCTTCTACCATGTCTCTGAGATTCCAATCATATCTAACCTCTCATTTAGTGCTATATATTCTAACTCTCCCATCCTATATTTTAGACTTCTAGCGTTTGCATAAAAGCATTTTAGAGACTGTATTTTATTCATATTAATTTGGCTATTGGTAGGCATGGGTAATTTGGACTCTTTAAGCTCTGTCTGCTCCATACTCAAGGGCATTTGGGCTACTTTACTCATTTTTGGAACATTTTTGGACAGTCGCACAAGAGCACATAGTTTGGAAGAATGTATCCTTAAAGGATACTACCAAAAGCAGAGAGGTTCCAAAAATGAGTAAAGTAGCCCAAATGCCCTTGAGTATGGAGCAGACAGAGCTTAAAGAGTCCAAATTACCCATGCCTACCAATAGCCAAATTAATATGAATAAAATACAGTCTCTAAAATGCTTGAAAGGGACTCTCCTGTATTTAAATGTTTATCATAATCGCCCCACCCTGCCTTTCCTCTAAAGTATACGTATTAAGATCTTTAAGTCTGTCTTCATATGCTTCATAACAAACCATTTTAGTTGCCACCCTCTGCACTGACGCCACTCCAACCTGCTTATATCCTTTTGAAGGTGTGGTCTCCAGAAATGCATACAATACTCCAAATGAGGTCACACCAGAGACTTATACAGAAGCATTTTTTCTGCTGGCCATTCCTCTCCCTGTACACCCAAGCATCCTTCTGGCTTTCACAGTCACCTTTTCTATCTGTTTAGCTACTTTAAGACTGGAAGACACAATTACGCCCAGGTCCCCTCTTCTTTTGTGGACAGAAGTATCTCATCCCCTACACTGTACTGCTCCTTTGGATTTTTGCAGCCCAAATGCATGACCCTGCATTTTTTAGCATTAAATCTTAGCTGCAAAATTCTAGACTATTCTTCAAGCTTAGCTATATCCCTCCTCATATCTACTCCTTCCTGGGTGTCTACTCTTTTGCAGATTTTGGTATCATCCGCAAACAAGCAAACATTATCTGACAGCCCTTCCACAATATCACTAACAAAGATGTTAAAAAGAATCGGATCAAGGACAGATCCATGTGGCACACCACTGGTAACCTCCCTCCTACTCAGAGTAAGCTCAATCAGGCTTTGGATGATGTGTCTGCTGCCCACTGTCGGAGCCAAATCCAACACCATCTTACTAGACATACCCACTCGTACATGGAATCAGAAAGGAATGTCGTAGCTGAATCTAAAAGAGGGGCAGTATCATCTGGCAGAAGAGACTGAATCCACTGGAGCAGGGTTCGAGATTTCAAGCCTGAACATACCATCATCTGAAGAATAGCAGCCACTGCCGCAAACTGGTTCAACAACAAATCCACTTTTCAATCCAGAGAATCTTTTAAGACCGATCTGCTTTCCAGAGAAATGGTGGTCTGTCTGGTAACCACCATGATCTGTGCATCCACCTTGGGAATATCAAACCACACAATGCATTCCTTTTTTGGGAGAGAACATAAGAACATAAGAACATAAGAGTGTGCATCTTCTTATACACCCTTAGCTCCTTAGGCGTGAAGTCGGGGGAATCCCACTACAACTGTATCATGTCCTTGATCAACTCTGGGAATGGGAAGACAGTAGTAGATTTCCTCACCCCTTGCAGGAGTGGATGCAGTTTCAGTTCCTGCTCCATGACAGAGCATCCACTAAGCTCAAAGTGGATAAGACCCTGGCAATCAATGTGCCAGATGGATAACATCGGCCTCTTCACAATCCTTCATCCACATCAGAGCCCAGAACTGAGACATCTGAATCCAAGTCACAGTCCACGTCTCAGACAGATCCCAGCTGATCCCTATTTCCAGGGGATGCCCTTTGCCAGGGACACTTAGCCATAGGCCTGCCCCTTACGAGACTAAGCTCGGGGAAACCCAGAGGCTGTAGGCTCTGAATGACCAGGCCTATAGTAAAAAGGAAAAGAATTCTGGGGAGGACAATTCAGAATCTGGAAGCTCTCGTCGCGGAAGTGATCCCCCTACACTAGGGGACACAGCTGCTGCCGATCCCCTAGAGGACAGGGAGTGGCCCACAGCATGGTTGCTGAAAGCTCTGGCTGGCTGGTCATCCTTACCCACACCATCATCTGTCATCTCCTGCCTGATAAATTTGGAGACTGGGCGTCCAAATGGCAGATGACATTTAATGTGGACAAGTGCAAAATTATGCACTTAGGAAAGAACAACCCAAACTACATTTACATGATTTATTTATTTATTTTTATTTATTTAGACAGTTTTTGTATACCGCCTTATCCTTCAATCAAAGCGGTCACAACACAATTGGGGGATACATTTAACACATGGGGATATGAGACACACACACTAATACTTACAGGGAACATGGGCAATGGAGGGTTAAGTGGCTTGCCCAAGACCACAAGGAGCATCTGTGGGACTAGAAACCCCAGTCTTTCCAGCCCAAGGTTGCTGTCCTCTAGTGGGATTTGAACCCCCGACCTTCTGACCTGAAGTACCTTGCCCCAACCACTAGGCTACTCCTCCCAAGGTTCTGCATTAGGAATCACCACCCAGGAAAAGTATCTGGGCATTATCGTGAAAATACTTTGAAACCCTCTGCCCAGTGTGCAGCCAATAGCAAATAGAATGCTAGGAATCATAAGAAAAGGGATGGAGAATAAAACAAAGGATATTATAATGCCTTTGTATCGTTCCAGGGTTGAACCGCACCTTGAATATTGTGTACAATTCTGGTCACCCTATCTTAAAAAGGATATAGCAGATTTAGAAAAGGTACAGAAAAGAGCGACAAAAATGGTAAAGAGGATGGAAGGATATCTCTATGAGGAAAGACTTAAAAGGTTAGGGCTCTTCAACTTGGAAAAGAGGCGGCTGAGGAGAGATGATAGAGGTCTATAAAATAATGAATGGAGTAGAACTGGTAAATGTGGATAGGTTGTTTACTCCTTCAAAAAGTAGAAAGATTTGTGGACATGCAATGAAGCTACAATGTAGCACATTTAAGACTAATTGGAGAAAATATTTTTTCACTCAATGCATAATCAAATTCTGGAATTCATTACTGGAGGATGAAGTAAAAGCTGTTAATGCAGCTGTGTTTTCTCTCATACGTTTGCCTCCATTCACAAAACAACCTGTAAGCTGGATCCTGTGCTATTCCAGAGGTATATGTAACCCTTTTTTGGTCTTCTTCTCTATGCCCTTCTACTGGTTCAGTATAATCTTACAAGTGGTTTGGTTCCCACCACTTGGAAACATGCTATAATTCGACTTATACTAAAAAACAAAAAAAAACCTTGGATCCTTATAAGAACATAAGAACATAAGATATGCCATACTGGGTCAGACCAAGGTCCATCAAGCCCAGTATCCTGTTTCCAACAGTGGCCAATCTAGGTCATACGTACCTAGCAGTTTCCCCAAAAGACACAGGTTCCACAATGCTTGTACTGGGTCACTGCCACACTGTCATCCAGTTTCATATCTTCCTTTTCTTGCAAAACTTACAGTGCCTTGCAAAAGTATTCATCCCCTTGGTTTTTGTCTTGTTTTGTCGCATTATGTACAACCTGGAATGAAAATGGAGGTTCATTTGGATGTTGGGTAATGGACCTAACAATACAGTCCAAATTGGTGAAGTGAAATGAATATAAAATACCTTGTATAAATAAAAAAACAAGTAAAAACTAAAAAGTTGTGTGTATATGTATTCATCCGTTTTGCTATGAAACCCCTAAATAAGATCTGGTCTAACCAATTAACCTCAGAAGTCACATAATTAGCTGATTAGGATCCACCATTGTGCAATCAGTGTCACATGGTCTGTCACATGATACCTCTATAAATATACCTGTTTCAAAAAGCCCCTAACTCTGCAACACCACTAAGCAAGCAACATGAAGACCAAGGAGTACTCCAAACAGGTCAGAGAGAAAGTTGTGGAGAAGTATAGATCAGGGTTGCGTTATAAAAAAATATCCCAAGTTCTGAATATCCCACTGAGCACCATTACATCCATTATAACAAAATAAAAAGAATATGGCACCACTACAAACCTGACAATAGAAGGCCGCCCACCAAATCTCACAGACAGGGAAGAAGGCCATTAATCAGAGATGCTACAAAGACACCAAGGATAACACTGAAGGAGCTGCAAAGATCCACAGCGGAGATGGAAGTATCTGTCCATAGGACCACTTTAAGCCATACACTCCACAGAGTAGAGCTTTATGGAAGATTGGCCAGAAAAAAAAGCCATTGCTTAAAGAAAGAAATAAGAAAACACATTTGGAGTTTGCACAACAGCATGTGGTGGACCCCCCAAACACATAGAAGAAGGTTCTCTGGTCAGATGAGACAAAAATTGAACTTTTTGGCTTTCATGGGAAATGCCATGTTTGGCACAAACACAACACTTCCCATCACCCCAAGAACACCATTCCCACAGTGAAACATGATGGCGGCAGCATCATGCTGTGGGGATGTTTTTCATCAGCAGGGACAGGAAAATTGATCAGGATTGAAGAAACGATGGATAGCACTAAATACAGAGCAATTCTTGAGGAAAACCCGTTTCAGTTTGCCAGAGATTTAAGACTGGGACGAAGGTTCGCCTTCTAGAAGGACAATGACCCTAAACATATTGCTAAAACTGGTTTAAAGAGAAACATTTAAATGTCTTGGAATGGCCTAGTCAAAGCCCAGACTTCAATCCAATTGAGAATGTGTGGCATTACTTGAAGATTACTGTATACCAATGCAACCCATCTAATTTGAAGGAGTTGGATCAGTTTTGCCTTAAGGAATGGGTGAAAATCCCAGTGGCTAGATGTGCTAAGCTAATAGAGACATACTCCAGGAGACTTGCAGCTGTAATTGTAACAAAAGGTGGCTCTACAATGTATTGACTTTCGGGGATGAATACATATGCACACTCCTGATTTCATTTTTTTTGTCTTAATTATTGTTTGTATCACAATAAAGGATATTTTGCACCTTTAATGTTGTAGGCATGTTGTGTATATCACATGGTGCTAACCCCCAAAACTCCATTTTAATTTCAGGTAGTAGAAATGTAAATAAAATAAATAAATACGACAAAACAGGAAAAACACAGAGGGGATAATACTTTTGCAATGCACTGTATAAAGAAAGTGGTTTTCTCTCAGCTCTGGCAGCACATTAAAGCACCTATGACAATCTGGCTTCTTTCCAGGTTATAGTACAGAGATCATTTTGACTGTTCCTTAAATGTTATTCATAGATCCTTGGATGGAAGCCAGATTATCCTTGCATTATCTTTGGATCTTATCGCTACATTTGATCTTGTTGATAATGCACTACTCATCACTCAGTTACACCAGATCAGTTTACATGGAAATGTTCTAAACTGTTTTTCATCATTTCTTTCTCATCACACTTTTCCAGTTTTTACCTGCTCTGCATCTTCTAAGTCTCACAGTTTATTTTTGTGCACTCTCTCAATGCTCCGTTTTGGCCCCTCTTTTATGTAAGATTTTTTGAGTCCCTTGATCATAGTTATTCAGGAGCATGGCATAACTGTGTATAGCTATGCAGATGATATTTTGTTGCTTGCTTCTACTAGCTATAGTTCACCTGACCTTTCACCATTAAATCTTTGCTTATCTCATGTTGCTCAGTGGCTGCAACTCAGATTGAATTTAGCAAAAAACACAGCTACCTGGTTTACAGATACTACTCTTCCTCCAAATATTTCACCCTCCAGTAGTGGTGTTCCAAACACATTGAAAAATTCTTTCCATAACTCGAGAATAATCTTAGATTTAGAATTATCTTTTCAGAAACAGGTTTTTCAACTTGTTCATAGTGCTTTCTTCTATCTTTGCAAACTTCTGTTCTTGCATCCTATGCTGGATACTCCTTTGTTACACACACTTATGTCTTTGTTACATCACGCCTTAACCATTGCAATATTGTCTATGCTGGTCTTCCTCATTATCTTTTCAAGTATCTCCAAAGTGTTCAAAATACCACTGTGCGTATCCTAGCCAAGGCATGGAAATCTGATTATATTTCACCTCTTATGCAATATCACTGACTTCCCATACTGGTTCATACAGAGTTCAAGATTGCAGATCTAGTATATAAATATCTGTTTACTGGTATGCCTCTTATCTTTTTTTGCAAACTATTCTACATGTTGTGCCAGGTCTTTTCCTATGTTCCATTCATGATAATAAACTGCATCTTCCTTTGGAATCTACACGATCCATAACTTTCTTTTTTCTAGGCCCTTATCTCTGGAATGAACTTCCTGCCTCTTTGCACTCTAAACTAGCTCATAAGTCTTTTTGAGCAAATCTAAAAACCTATCTGTTCTTGGTGGCATTCGGTAGAAAGTGGTTTCCCAGTGTTTCTCACTAACTGTAGCAGTCTACTTCTAACTTTTAGTCTGACTGAGTGATTATGTGTTATTATATGTTTTTTTCTTTCCTGTCAATTTAATGGTGTTCATTTCCTTTCTTCTTCTGTCTAGATTGGGGATGTTACATATGTTTTTATTGTAAACTGCTATGAATTTGTTAAGTGAGGAAGTATATAAAATATTTATTAAACCATAAAGTCACACTTGGTGTACACCTTTCAACTTATTTATTGTGTATGCTCTGCTGTAATCTGTCACGATTTTAGGATTGTGCAGGGTACATATTTTTAAAATTAAATTAGGCTCCATAGCACCCTTAGGCCACTCGAGGAAGAGAATGATAGGATGGAATGCTGTAAAATTTGAACTGGGTACAGCTATGGGAGGGAAGGAGGAACAACACCCTTACAACTAGGCTAGCCTAACAGTACATGGGAAGTTCAAGATCTAGGAAGAATGGCCTTGATAACCAATTCTGAACCTACAGCCCTAAAGATCTGGATTGACCAGAGAACCACTGAAAAAAGGGTTGCTAGGAACAAACAAAACAGAAGGCAACTTAGCCCATCTCTTTACCACTGAGCCTGAACTCCTTGTCCTGGGAGCTAGAGACCTTGCCTCTTTACATTGTATTCCTTCCAGCCTGTGGATCCCATGCACTACATCTGGAACTCCCTGAATGGGCCTCAGTTCTGCTTAACATTCTGCAAAACATGTCCCCTTGCTGCCTGTTCCATTTCTCCTTGTGTGAGGAATATCCATGATTTAGAAACCCAGTGTTAAACATCACAGAAAAAGCAAATGAATCCAATCTTACTATAGTGTACAAAATTCACTTGCACAATAAACAGCTCCATAGATACAGTTTTAATAAGTTTTACAAAATAATCTTGGCTGAGATAAATGGTTGGCACTGAGGATTAAATCCCTAAAGAAAAGCAGCACCCTGTTTTTGACCTTCGTAGCTGAATTTTCCTATCAGATTTGACCAAAACACCTTTAGATAAGTGATTCTACATGGAATACATTTTGTGTAAGTACTGTAAGATATTAGTTTTCATAGAGCACCCACAGTGTTCAGTGCTATTTAAAGTATTATTATTTAAAGTATTAACATATATATGAAAATGTATGTATGTCCTGTGAAAGATAAACTATTTATTTTATTTATTTATACAACTTTATATACCCTCTTCTTGGACAAGCCAATAAAGATTAAATCACAATAGATTAAAACCACCCACGAGTCCAAAAGCCAAACATCTCCAGTGTGTAACCTCCAAAAATGTAAGGGAACAGATAAAATTCC
Organism: Ichthyophis bannanicus; assembly: GCA_033557465.1. Taxonomy (NCBI): domain Eukaryota; kingdom Metazoa; phylum Chordata; class Amphibia; order Gymnophiona; family Ichthyophiidae; genus Ichthyophis; species Ichthyophis bannanicus. The sequence continues at coordinate 352,008,283 of CM066037.1, forward strand.
AACCCCTTCTTAAATGTTGCTAATGACATATCCATCTGGATATGGTATTGAGACTTGTTGTGTAGCTATATATAACAATATATCACACCACGATGCTATTAAGCATGCAGTGACTTAGTTATGTGCTCTGCATGTGCAGAGTGTAGCATGGCTGCAGCACACCTGTACTTTTTTAAATCACATTATGTTTGGTATTGCATAAAAGCAGTTTGAGAGATTTACGATGAGTGAAAAATTGAACAGCGAATTTCCATTGAATTCTGCCAGAAACTTGGAGATTCGTGCAGAGACATATGACAAGTTACAGGAAGTGTATGGCAATGAATGCATGAATCGTGCTCAAGTTTATGACTGGTATAAACATTTCCAAGAGGGCCGCCAAAGTGCTGACAGTGATGAATGTTCTGGAGGCCATCCACGAGCAGGAATGAAGACAAAGTTGAAGCAGTGCATGCCGCAATACGCTCAAATCGTTGATTGACTATCAGGGAGCTTGCTGAGGACATGGGCATCAGTTTCATATTGGTACAATCCATTCTTACTGTCAATATGGGGATGAGATGTGTGTCTACAAAATTCATGTCAAAACTCTTCTCCCCTGACCAAAAAGAAGATCAACGGTCTGCAGCCAGGAATTGTTGGAATGCATTGAAAAAATATTACTGATGATGAATCATGGATTTATGGTTATGATCTGGAAACTAAGGCTCAATGCTCACAATGCAAGACTCCAAACTTTCCCAGACCCAATAAAACCTGTCAGGTGAGGAGCAATGTCAAGGCCATGCCAACAGTTTTCTTTGATTACCAGGTATTGTTTATCATGCGTATGCTCCAAAAGGCCAAACCATCAATAAGGAGTACTACATCCAAGTTCTGACTCATTTGAGAGATGCAGTTCATCATAAGAAACCAGAGTTGGACAGGAATGGTGAATGATTGCTTCATCACAATAACTCCCCAACTCAGACATCACATCTTGTCCAGCAGTTCTTGGCAAAATACCAAATTGAGCAAGTCCGTCAGCCTCCGTTCTCACCTGACTTCGTACCCTGTGACGTTTTCTTGTTTCCAAAACTGAAATTACCACTGAAAGGAAGGAGATTCGATGACTTGGAGACCATTAAGCAAAATTTGACAGAGCAGCTTCAGTGTAACGAAAGAGGCATTTCAAAATTGTTTTCAGCAATGGCAGGAATGCTAGAAGAAGTGTGTTGTATTGGAAGGGGACTACTTTGAAGAAGACTGAGTGCAATAACTGTCAGTATTATACTTCATGTGTTATTGTACAAGTCTCGATAGTTTTTGATCACACCTTGTATCTCTGGAAGAACATTCCAGAGTTCAGGCGTAAATATGCTAAAGGCTCTCTTCCTCCAGTTTTCTAACCTCATAATCTTTCTATTCGGGACCATCCATGGGCACCAATCCATCAGATATAAAGCTCCACTGATTCTACTTTAAATTTGTCAGACTGAATTTGCCAGTTTTATCCAAAATGTGATCTTCTTGGCTTCTCCTAAATAATTTCCTCATCCCCGACCTACCTGGATCAGAAATGGAGATGACTGTAGTGGGTGACTAGGGTAGGTACGGAGAGAGGGATGGGACTAAAGGAAGAAACATCTTCCCCTTGTGCTATTTGTACAGTTGCTGGGATTTAATACAATCTGTAAATGTATTTGTCTGTTTACATAGCAGCTAATGATACCTCTCTCTGTTCTACTAACATTTTCAAGGCCATTGAACAATGATGCTGTGTATACAAGACAATGAAATAGCTGGGGGCCCTGTACTGTCCTTGCTTTCACTGCACACTGTCATTCTTATAAATAAATCATTTGCTTAGGTAAAGAGTCTGAGAATCAGGGAGCAACATCGCGTGCAAATCCAACTCATTGCCTGCACTTCATGGTGCTGTAAGCTAATGTGAGCCGACATGTTAGAGTAAAGGTACTTCAGAAAATCAATATTAAATTCTCAGCCACTGACATCCTGGGACAATGAAAATAAAAGGGAAATAAGCCATAGAGTAAACGTTCCTGCAGCTATGCTAGCTGCTAATGGAGAGAGGTAAAAGAAGCAGCCAAAAACAGGGGCTAAATTAATAGAATGCTAGCCATGTTTCTCTACCAGAGGCCTGACATCAATGAAAACAGTACAAAAATGTCATGTAAACCTTTTCACAGAAGACAGAGAGAATGAGAGAAGCCCAAGTGCTGGAAGTCACAAGTCACAAGGGTTTGAAAGAAGAACACTATCGGAAATGTACTGTGTTATAGGCAGGGGTGGCTCAAGGCAATCTGCTGCCTGTGGCGAAGTATGAAATGGTCTCCCCCCCCCACCTTAGAGGGGGTGGGGCTTTTTCAGAAATCCAATCAGAGACTGAACCAAACCAAAAAGCCGATTAGATTATATGGAGGCAATGCAAGATGTTTGCACACAGGGTCGTATCGAGCTGCAATTGCACCCTGTGAACTTGCAACTCGGGCGCATGCCCCCCTCTCCCCCCATACCGCTGTCCAGTGCTGCCTGCTCTTTCCCTGCTACTGCCGTCCTCTGTTTTTTTTCATGGCGGCGCCGGCAGCAGGGAAAGAGCAGGCAGTGTTAGATGGAGGTATGGGGAGGAGGAAGGGGGCATGCGCCCGATCTGAAAGGCACTGGCACTTTAAGCAGATCTGTCCCTCCCTACTCTGACATTGCATCAGAGGAGGGAGGGACCAGACCTGCTTAAAGTGCTGCTAAAAGGCTTGGGGAGCGCATTTCGGCTGCCTGCTATTGTCCTGCCAGCGGTGGCACGGCAACAGCAGACAGCCAAAATGTGCTCCCCAAGCCTTTCCGCCCTGTGCGACTGCACCGCTTGCACAGGTCTAGGTACGGTCCCGTTTGCACATCAAGGAACTAAAAGACAGCAAGAACCAACAGCACAGTTTATAAAACTAAATTATAACTCATTTTTATTTTGTTGTTATAAACCGCGTTACGGTTCTTTCTTTTTCTTTTTCAACATATATTTTGCATCCACAGTAGGTGCAGAGCTGAACCAGGACATTCACCAACAGAACTCAATATTTTTTTTTTTTAAATCTGATTCTGATCAACTCATTAACAACAACAACAACAACAACCACCACTATTCTCCACTACCAGGCATATTGTGAACTAATACAAAACCTTACAACAAAGAGGAAACCTACCATACCATATCAGCACAAACTTCCAAAACTCACGTAAGGAGCCCATCCAAAAAAAGTGTCACTGTAAATACTACAGTGGGCCCTGGAACATCCATACACCTATTTGAAAAGCTAAACAAGTCAAATTACTACAGTACAGTATAGATCTTTATGTACAAACTCCATGTTAACAGAACACCTGACCTCAGTCACACACTCACAACATCGACCCTCACCAAGTACAGAATAAGTAACCACAATCTAAAATAAAATAAAAGTATGTAGACAAAATTTAAATTGAAACCCCAAGAAGCCAGAGTCCACATGCAGTGCAACATCAGATAAATAAGAGATGCAGTTCCCCAATACTGTGTAAAATATAAAAATAGCACAAAGTCCAATCACTGAAATTAAATAAAATTATTTTTCTACCTTTGTTGTCTGACCATTTTATTCTCTGATCATGCTGGTCCTGATCTGAGGATTCTGCTTTCCTGTCTTCTCTTAGCTCTCTTTCTGTGGTTTATGGTCCATGGTCCATCTGCCATCTCTTATCTCTTCTTTTATTTTCTTCACTTCCTTCCATCAGCCCATTTCCAGTTCCAGTAACCCTCCCCAGTATCAGCCCCCTTTCCAGTCCTCCCCTCCCAGTACCTTCCAATATCAACCACCTTGCATTCCCACGACTGCCACTGGTGTCCATTCCCTTCCAGTCCCCCACCTTCCCCACTGTCCAGCCCCTTCTAGTTCAAATACCATCCCAGATATCAGCTCACGTCAACTCTCAGTGCCACCTCCCTAGTCAGCTCCCTTCCAGTCGCCTATCCTCTGTCCATCCCCCTTCCAGTGCCATTTGCATGTCAGCTCCCTTCCAGCCTCCTCCCCATTACCCAACTACCTACCACTACCATTCCCAAGTGTCAGCTCTCTTCCAGTCCCCCTTCAGTACATCCCAGGTGTCTGCTCCTTTCCAGCCCCCTCCTTCCCCCGTGTCAGCTCCCTTCCTGCCCCCTCCTTCCCCTGACAGACACTCTCATTATCTGCTCCCTTCCAGTCCTATTCTACCATCCTCCCGCATCAGCCCATTTGTAGCCCTAGCCCCTAGTTTTCTTCCAGGGCCAGCAGCACTCTCCTCCCCTCCCCCAGCCCATTTCCAGTCCTACCCTCCTTATCAGCCCACTCTAGTCCTAGCCCCCCCCAATCAGCCCATTACCAGTCCCAGCTCATTTTCCGGTGCTAGCCCCCCATCTGCCTATTACCAGTCCTACCCCCCCACCCAATAAGTCCATTTCCAGTCCTAGCCCCCCAATCAATCCATTTCCTGTCCTAGCCCCCCTAATCAGTCCATTTCTAGGCCTAACCCCACTATCAGCCCATTACCAGTCCTAGCCCCCCTCCCAATCAGCCCATTTTCAGTTCTAACCCCCCCATCAGCCCATTTCCAGTCCTAGCCCCCCTCCCGATCAGCCCATTTCCAGTTCTAACCCCCTCATCAGCCCATTACCAGCCCTAGCCCCCCTCCCGATCAGCCCATTTCCAGTCCTAGCCCCCCCTGTAGCCCATTACAAGTCCTAAACCCCCCATCAGCCCACTTTCAGTCCAAACACCCCCCAACAGCCCACTTCCAGTCCTAACACCCCCACCCCCCAGGGAAATTGAAATGAAAAAACCTGACTGCTGAAACCGCTGCCGCCGTGGCAACAGCAGAAGCAAGTGCCCCGCAGTTGCCCCGGCAGAGCCCTCCTCTCTCCCGCAGTGCCACCGCTGGCTTTACAGAGCCATGAAGGGAGAGTTTCCCTTTCTCGAGGCTCTGTTAAGCTCATCGGCGCTGATGGGAAACAGGCATTTCCTATTTCCCATCAGCGCCGGCAGACTTAGCAGAGCTGTGAGAAAGGGAACTCTCCCTTCGTGGCTCTGTAAAGCCGGCACTGAAAGGAGAGAGAGGGCTCTGCCTGGGCGGCCGCGGGGCACTTCCTTCTGCTGCTGCCGCTGCAGCCGCTACTGCCATGGCTCTTCCTATCGGGTTTTTTTTGAAGGCCGAGTGAGGCGGGCTTTTTGGGGGCAATTTATGCCGCCTCCAAAAAGTTGCCGCCTGAGGCCACCGCCTCACTTGGCCTAATGATAGAGCCGCCCCTGGTTATAGGAATGTAACACTTGGCCTTTCTATGTAATGACAGTGTACTATGCATTAATATAACCTAGTACAATCAGAACTGCAGATAAACTTTCTTAATCAGAAACATGCAAAAATACTCCAAAGCTCAATGGGTGCAGGTTTTTGATGTCCAAAAAATAATTTTATTAAATTTAAAATTTAGGGTATTATTAATTTGATTTCCAACACTACAAGAACATTTTCATATTGGAATGTTTTGAATTTTTGGATCTTCAAAGCTTTATGTAAGCCCTGCTAAACTTTGGGTTCCTCACAGCGGCTATTTACAGCTATTTGGCAGACTGAGGACACAACCTTAGAGAGATAACACTATCATTGCAGGCATAAGACTCTGGAAAAGTTTTAGGATTCTATATCGTGACCAGTAAAACTGGGAGGCTGTTGGCATTCCAATCCTCACTTGCTTTGATAAATTAGTCGAGGCCCGAATTTAGTTGTTGTAAACCAAGGATTTGCTGAAAAGTTTTGAGGGATCATGAACAATAATGAAATACTGGCAGAGCAAAAAACAAAGTTACCATCACTCAAAATTTTGTTGGGCTCTCTCTTCTTGATGGAGAAACCCTCTTCACTGGCTCTTTTCCTCTTAACACCTTCCCTAGGGTATCTTATAGAGCTAGATGCTGGAATTGGATATGATTGCAGGCCTTGCTCCTCTTAGGCTTGATCGTCCTTGTCTTTGCTCCAGGGGATGACCACTGTATCCTTTCCTCTCTTGTTCCAGGATCAGGGTTTCCTGTTGCTCCTTCCATCTCCAAGTCCAAAGGTGGACAGAGAGTTAATTGAAGACATGTGCAGCATTGCTAGGAAAGGGGAAGTGCTACTGATAGGAGATTTCAATATGCCAGATGTTGATTGGCACATTCCTGCTGCAGTATCATCTAGAAGTAAGGAGATCCTGGATTCTCTACCGGGAGAACTATTCAGGCAATTGGTAACAGACCCAACACGTGAAGGGGCCATACTGGACTTGGTGCTTACCAATGGTGAAAGTGTTTCTGATGTTGTAGTGGGAGATCATTTTGCATCCAGTGATCACCAGATGGCGTGGTTCAGTATTAGGACTAGGGCTGTTAGAATCCATTCCAAGGTGAGGATCTTAGACGTTAGGAAGACTAACTTTGCGAAGATGGGCCAATACCTCAGGGAGTTGTTAGTGGGATGGGAACAGCTGGGGGATGTAGAAAAACAGTGGGCAAAACTGAAAGGGGGTATTTTAAGGGCAACCAACTTTTTTGTTAAAATGGTAAATAAAGGCAAAAGGAAAAGGAGACCGCTATGGTTTTCGAAGGAAGTGGCTGAAAAAGTGAAGAAAAAGAGGGAGGCCTTCATGAAATACAAGAGATCACAGAGAGAGGAAGACAGGCATCTGTATTTGGAAAAACTTAGAGAAGCTAGCAAAGTAGTCAAGAAGGCAAAGATTCAAAAGGAGGAGGAAATAGCCAATGCAATAAAATGGGGGGATAAGACATTTTTCAGATATATTAGTGAGAAAAGGAAGGGCAAAAGTGGTATTGTCAGACTCAAGGGTGCAGGGGGGGAATATGTAGAAGCTGATAAGGATAAAGCGGAATTGCTTAACAAATATTTTTGTTCTGTGTTCACAGATGAAGAACCAGGAGCAGGACCTCAGAAAACACCCACAAATAGGAACAGAAGCGAGGGACATCTTGAACAATTTTCAGAAGATTGTGTTCGTGAGAAAGTAGCTCAACTTAAAGTAGACAAAGCGATGGGACCGGATGGGATACACCCTAGAATACTGAGGGAACTTGGGGACGTTCTAGCAACTCCACTGACTGACCTTTTCAATGCCTCGTTGGAGTCGGGAGTGGTGCCAAAGGACTGGAGAGAGGCTCATGTGGTGCCTTTACACAAAAGTGGAAGTAAGGATGTGGTTGAAAACTACAGGCCGGTTAGTTTAACTTCGGTGGTGAGTAAATTATTGGAAACGTTGCTGAAAGAGAAAATAGTGAGGTTTCTGGAGTCCAGCGGATTACAGGATCCGAGGCAGCATGGATTCACCAGAGGCAAGTCTTGTCAGACAAATCTGATTGATTTCTTTGACTGGGTGACCAGGGAGTTGGACCGAGGGAGAGCTCTAGATGTGGTGCATTTAGATTTCAGTAAAGCCTTTGACACTGTTCCTCACAGGCGACTTATAAACAAACTGAGCACCCTAGGGATGGACCCCAAAGTTACTGCTTGGATTAGAAATTGCTTAGGTGGGAGGCGACAAAGAGTACAAGTAAATGGAGCTCACTCTGAGGAGAAGGATGTTACCAGTGGTGTGCCCCATGGATCTGTCCTTGGTCCGATTCTTTTTAACATCTTTGTTAGTGATATAGCGGAAGGGCTGTCGGGTAAGGTTTGCCTCTTTGCAGATGATACCAAAATCTGCAATAGAGTAGACACCCAGGAAGGTGTAGATAACATGAGTAGGGATCTAGCTAAGCTTGAAGAATGGTCTAGAATTTGGCAGCTGGGATTTAATGTTAAAAAATGTAAGGTCATGCATTTGGGCTGCAGCAATCCAAGGGAGCAATACAGTATAGGAGGTGAGGTACTTTTGTCCACTAAAGAAGAGCGGGACCTAGGCGTGGTTGTGTCTGATGATCTTAAGGTAGCCAATTACCTAATTACTGTATGTTGTGCTCACCCTACGAATCACCTTGTATATACCACAAATTTTTCTGTCCTGATTAGACAGTTTCCAATATGTAATCTAACCCGCTGCTGATCGCTGGAAGTAGCGGTATACAAATGTACGCTAAATAAAAATAAATAAATAAATAAATAAATAAATAAAACAGGTAGAAAAGGTGACGGCAAAAGCTAGAAGGATGCTTGGGTGCATAAGGAGAGGAATGGCTAGCAGAAAAAAGGAGGTGATAATGCCTCTGTATAAGTCTTTGGTGCGACCTCATTTGGAGTATAGTGTGCAATTCTGGAGACCGCACCTTCAAAAGGATGTGAACAGGATGGAGTCGGTGCAGAGGGTGGCTACTAAAATGATTAGTGGGCTTCATTATAAAGCATATGAGGACAGACTTAAGGATCTTAATATGTACACCTTAGAGGAAAGTCGGGATAGAGGTGATATGATTGAGATGTTTAAATACCTCCGTGGCATAAATGTTCAGGGAGAGAGCCTCTTTCAATTGAAAGCAAGTTCTGCTACGAGAGGACATGGGATGAGGGTGAAGGGAGAAAGATTCAGGAGTGATATGTCGAAATATTTCTTTACGGAAAGAGTAGTGGATCCATGAAATAGTCTCCCAGTGGAGGTGGTAGAGATGAGGACAGTAACTGAATTCAAAAAAGCATGGGACCAACACAGAGGATCTCTAAAGGTAAAAAGTGGACTGTTGTAGTTGTTGATATGGAAGGACAGACTAGATAGGCCATGTGGTCTTTTTCTGTCATCATGTTTCTATGTTTCTATGTTTCAAAGCTCCTTCTCTCATGCTTTCTCCTTCATGCCTTATGTTGTAGTGCAGTGGCCTAATCAGCTCTTGTTACTACTTCTGCCTGGCTGTTCTAACCAGGAACCTCTCCTTCCTTGTGGTGCAAGGCTGTCAAGCCAGACGTACCTGCCCCTGTTGTACAGTGGCTATGCCAGCCAAAGATAGAATACTGTCTTTGAGCTTTATTTTTATACTAGTCAGGTTTCCCTCCAGATGAGGACTCCTTCCACCATTATCTCACTGGTCAGGAGAATCCTCTTATGCTCTAGAAACACTGGGTGGCATAGAAGGTCACAAAGTAATAAGGCAGAATCTGAGAGGTCTCTACATTCTTCCCCTCCTTGGCAAAAAAGATGGTGAACAGTACAGTGGAACTATTTTTCCCAAACATTTCACTTTATACATAAGCCTTGATTCATTACCAGAGAAATTCTAAGTGGCTGCATTAAATGGGCCTGTGTCCAGCACAGAACATATCTCTGGAAAGGAAACATAGAAACATGATGACAGAAAAAGACCACATGGCCTATCTAGTCTGTCCTTCCATAACAACAACTACAACAGTCCACTTTTTACCTTTAGAGATCCTCTGTGTTGGTCCCATGCTTTTTTGAATTCCGTTACTGTCCTCATCTCTACCACTTCCACTGGGAGACTATTCCATGGATCCACTACTCTTTCTGTAAAGAAATATTTCCGCATATCACTCCTGAATCTATCTCCCTTCACCCTCATCCCATGTCCCCTCGTAGCAGAACTTGCTTTCAATTGAAAGAGACTCTCTCCCTGAACATTTATGCCACGGAGGTATTTAAACATCTCAATCATATCACCTCTATCCCGCCTTTCCTCTAAGGTGTACATATTAAGATCCTTAAGTCTGTCCTCATATGCTTTATAATGAAGCCCATTAATCATTTTAGTAGCAACCCTCTGCACCGACTCCATCCTGTTCACATCCTTTTGAAGGTGCGGTCTCCAGAATTGCACACCATACTCCAAATGAGGTCGCACCAAAGACTTATACAGAGGCATTATCACCTCCTTTTTTCTGCTAGCCATTCCTCTCCGTATGCACCCAAGCATCCTTCTAGCTTTTGCCGTCGCCTTTTCTACCTGTTTAGCTACTTTAAGATCATCAGACACAACCACGCCTAGGTCCCGCTCTTCTTTAGTGGACAAAAGTACTTCACCTCCCATACTGTATTGCTCCCTTGGATTGCTGCAGCCCAAATGCATGACCTTACATTTTTTAACATTAAATCCCAGCTGCCAAATTCTAGACCATTCTTCAAGCTTAGCTAGATCCCTCCTCATGTTATCTACACCTTCCTGGGTGTCTACTCTATTGCAGATTTTGGTATCATCCGCAAAGAGGCAAACCTTACCCGACAGCCCTTCCGCTATATCACTAACAAAGATGTTAAAAAGAATTGGACCAAGGACAGATCCCTGGGGCACACCACTGGTAACATCCTTCTCCTCAGAGTGAGCTCCATTTACTTGTACTCTTTGTCGCCTCCCACCCAACCAATTTCTAACCCAAGCAGTAACTTTAGGGTCCATCCCTAGGGTGCTCAGTTTGTTTATAAGTCGCCTGTGAGGAACAGTGTCAAAGGCTTTACTGAAATCTAAATACACCACATCTAGAGCTCTCCCTCGGTCCAACTCCCTGGTCACCCAGTCAAAGAAATCAATCAGATTTGTCTGACAAGACCTGCCTCTGGTGAATCCATGCTGCCTCGGATCCTGTAATCCGCTGGACTCCAGAAACCTCACTATTTTCTCTTTCAGCAGTGTTTCCAATAATTTACTCACCACCGAAGTTAAACTAACCGGCCTGTAGTTTTCAACCACATCCTTACTTCCACTTTTGTGTAAAGGCACCACATGAGCCTTTCTCCAGTCCTTTGGCACCACTCCCGACTCCAACGAGGCATTGAAAAGGTCAGTCAGTGGAGTTGCTAGAACGTCCCCAAGTTCCCTCAGTATTCTAGGGTGTATCCCATCCGGTCCCATCGCTTTGTCTACTTTAAGTTGAGCTAGTTTCTCACGAACACAGTCTTCTGAAAATTGTTCAAGATGTCCCTCGCTTCTGTTCTTATTTGTGGGTGTTTTCTGAGGTCCTGCTGCTGGTTCTTCATCTGTGAACACAGAACAAAAATATTTGTTAAGCAATTCCGCTTTATCCTTATCAGCTTCTACATATTCCCCCCCCTGCACCCTTGAGTCTGACAATACCACTTTTGCCCTTCCTCTTCTCACTAATATATCTGAAAAATGTCTTATCCCCCCACTTTATTGCATTGGCTATTTCCTCCTCCTTTTGAATCTTTGCCTTCTTGACTACTTTGCTAGCTTCTCTAAGTTTTTCCAAATACAGATGCCTGTCTTCCTCTCTCTGTGATCTCTTGTATTTCATGAAGGCCTCCCTCTTTTTCTTCACTTTTTCAGCTACTTCCTTCGAAAACCATAGCGGTCTCCTGTTCCTTTTGCCTTTATTTACCATTTTAACAAAAAGGTTGATTGCCCTTAAAATACCCCCTTTCAGTTTTGCCCACTGTTTTTCTACATCCCCCAGCTGTTCCCATCCCACTAACGACTCCCTGAGGTATTGGCCCATCTTCGCAAAGTTAGTCTTCCTAAAGTCTAAGATCCTCACTTTGGAATGGATTCTAACAGCCCTAGTCCTAATACTGAACCACACCATCTGGTGATCACTGGATGCAAAATGATCTCCCACTACAACATCAGAAACACTTTCACCATTGGTAAGCATCAAGTCCAGTATGGCCCCTTCACGTGTGGGGTCTGTTACCAATTGCCTGAATAGTTCTCTCTGTAGAGAATCCAGGATCTCCTTACTTCTAGATGATACTGAAGCAGGAATGTGCCAATCAACATCTGGCATATTGAAATCTCCTATCAGTAGCACTTCCCCTTTCCTAGCAATGCTGCGTATGTCTTCAATTAACTCTCTGTCCACCTCTTCCTCTTGTGAGGGAGGTCTGTATATCACACCAATGCAAATAGATTTCTCTTTCCCTCTTTCTAGTTTAACCCACAATGCCTCCTCTCTCCCTTTTAAGCTCTGTAATTCCAAAGCTTTAATAGTAGTTTTTACATATAGTGCCACTCCTCCTCCCCTTGTTCCTCCCCTGTCCTTTCTGAATAAAGTATAGCCAGGTATAGTTACATCCCAGTCATTTTTTTCTGTGAACCATGTTTCTGTAACTGCCACTAAATCCAAGTCAGCCACTCCCACCAAAGCTTCAACTTCAGGGATCTTATTTCCCATGCTACGGGCATTAATACACACTGCTTTCCATATGTTACCCCTGTTACCCATTTCCATAAAGGTATTTAATGTATCACCTACCTGGGGGCTTTCACTTACCTGCGGGCTTTCTTCACCCATCCTCAACGAATCTAGTTTAAAGCCCTCTTCAGTAGATTAGCCAGTCTACTACCAAAGATGTGTTGACCTTTCTTGGACAGATGGATGCCATCTCTGCTCTGCAACCTTTGGAACAGCATCCCATGGTCTAAGAAACCAAAATGCTCTCAATGACACCATCCACGCAGCCTGCATTCATCTCCAGGATGCGAGCCTCTCTGCCTTGGCCTTTATCCTCAACAGGGAGGATTGAAGAGAACACCACCTGTGCACCTAACTGCTTCACCCTCTGTCCCAGAGCCATGAAGTCACTTTTGATACGTTCCGAGGTATACCTGGCAGTATCATTTGTTCCAACATGGATTAGCAACATTGGGTAATAGTCAGTGGGCTTGATGAGTCTCGGAAAACTCTCCGTAACATCTTGGATTTTGGCACCAGGCAGACAGCATACCTCTCTGGACATCAAGTCTGGTCAGCAGATGGATGCCTCAGTACCCCCCAGAAGAGAGTCTCCAACCACCACTACCCTTCGTTTCCTTCTGGTCACTGTTTCCGCAACTTTGGGGTACTTGAACTCTGGTTCTTCCCTTTCCAGGGATGCTTTCACCTCCTCCACTTCCAGGGCTGCATAATGGTTCTTCAATTCAAGGGCTGGAGAAGTTGGATTGGTGATTTTGCAAGCCCTGGTGACTTGTGTCCAACCATCGACATTCTGTTGGCACACATCTTCTCCTGTGCTGGAGAGCCTGGTTGCTGCAAGAAGCATCTCATCAATGTACTTTTCACTGTCTTGAATGCTCCTCAGCCTCGCCACCTCCTCTCTGAGTTCCTCCACTTGTTTCCTCAGAGCTTCAGCATGCAGGCACCCTGCACATGGAACCGGTTCTTCAACTGGCATTAGGACCTCTGTCTGGACCGAGGCAGAAGCTGTAACGGGGGCAACAGCTTTAGCAATACGATTTTTCCCAGCCGTTGTTCTGTTCGTGGAGCTTAGGTATCTGTTTAAGCAAAAGAGAGAGACCTACCAAGTACCAGCCGGTTTCGCAGCTGTCCTTTCAGAGAAAAAGCAGTTAAATCTCTTTAATTATATACAAATGTGCTGGTCCAATTCACTGTGATTTGTTCAAGGGGGAGGTGCCCTATAAAGCAAGACTGCTCACTAGGGGTGGGTGGGAGTGGAAACAAGTGGAAACAAGTCAATTACAATTCTCCTTTCCACTTTCTTAGAGGCTTCTTCTGGTTTAGAAGAGGCAAATAAATTGTAACTGTGCATTGGAGGTTACTGGCCTAGGGTGCTGCAGCTCACCCATAGGTGAGAGCAAAATTTTACAGAAAAATCTTTACTCTATTAACAATAGGCTACATGGGAATCATCCATGCTCATATTTATGTTAGGATGGAAACAAAACCTTCTCAACAACATCACTGAGACACATTCATGCCTCCTTGCATTACTTGAGGAAGACACAGTACTCTCCAAAATCTCAGTGAGGCACACTCATGCTTTCCTGTGTGGCAGGAATAAAACACACAGTGCTCTCAAAAACACTTCTTGGCTGCAGAGTTAATGACCTGGAACTTGCACTACAAAACCACCTCTTTCACATGCGCATGTGGTCCAAGTCTTCTACTCTAGACAGAAACACAAAATGCAAGTTTACTCTCCTTAATAAAGTCTCCAGATTGGAAACAACCTTTTACACCTATAGTAACATTTCTTGGGTTAAGAAAAATTACATCCCAATTAATCCCACAGTAAATCTCTAGTTGGGAGATGTCACTGCATCATAATATTTAAGACAGACCCATAGATGTCTTCTTACCCAGTGGGGACCGTCCAGTAGTCTATGTCTCAGTATACTATCAGTATCATAAATGCTAAGACTTCCCACTAACACCCTTGTAATTGAGCTCAATATTGTTGCTGGCCAGTGTAAAGTATGGGTGCATGCACCAGTCTCATCACTGACACTCCTAGTTTCTCATGTAGCTAGAGCTCAGCTCCATGGGGTCCTGGGGGTTTCTGGGCATTGGCGTCTTTCAGTGATCAGCAGTGCTCCCTTGTTGTGGACAAACATTCCCTCTTGGTCCTTGGTGAACTTGACCATCTACAAAACCAACAAAAAACTTCTCTAAGTTCTAGAAAAAAGGAGTGGACCTAAACTCTGTGTGCATGCTCTACCCCTGAACTGTATTCTAGATAAATACAAATAAAACAGAATGAGGTTTCTATTTAGCTAAGGCTTCTGTTCCTAACAAGGTGGAGACTTATACACTGCATGCAGCCACTATCCTGGGTGCAGGGATCTCTGGGTCATTGCAGCTCACCAAGCTTCAATGACTTACACACTGCTGCTGCTGCTCCTAGCTCCCCAGGGGCTGTTTTTGCCTGATGTTAGGCTACCTCTTTGTTGTGGCAGAGGCTGTAGCTTCTCTGTAAGGCTGACTATGAGGTCAGTCCCTTCTCAGCTCCCATCCTCTGGGTAGATTCAGTTTCTAGTTATAGCCCTTCACTGGGATCATCTACAGATTTTCTCTCTTCACAAACTGGACTCCTAGATTCTGCTGACCCTTGGTTCTCTGGTCTGCTCCTTCTCTCTATTTCTGATACAGCTGGATGTTCCTGCTGTTCTCTTCTCCCATTTTAGTAACTGTCTGCCGGCACTACTCCCAGTGCTTACCTGCCTGCTTTCTGTTTCTTCTTCAGTTCTTATGACTGCCTCCATAGATTTGCTTTTTCCACTGGCCCTTTTCTGAGGCTGATGTGTGTCTATTCTGATGACCTAGCTGTCTTTCAATCAGCTTTCTTTGCTTAACTGGGTTATTCTGCTCTCTCAGCACATGGGCTCTTTGATCATCTGTCCTCTTCAGCACATGCCTGTATGTGCCCTCTGTTCTGCTATAGCAGCACTGGTTCCCACATGCCTACCATTCATCCTGATCTTCTTTGAATCTCCATATATGGTAGCTAAAGCCATTCTTCCCTTCTGGGGAGGGGGGTGCAACCTCCCCTCCCCTGCGTGTGGGTTCCCTATGCTGTATGGCAGGCAGTTGTCCCAATACTCCCAGAGCAATGCAGTCCTTCAATCTCTACTCTTGGGAATAAATGTGCTAGATCCTTCTCTCTATATGCACTGAATCTTTGGAATGCTGTCCCACAAGTTATCAGAACCACCTCAGACCTTTCTACCTTCCACAAGCTATTGAAAACCTTTCTGTTTAAAGAAAACTTCAAAGGTATAACCTGAATTGACTGTTACACCTCACCAATCACCTATAGTCTAGCCTCTACTTTTCTATTTAGTTTTCTACAACTGCCCTCTTCATTAGACTTTCCCTTCCCCTCTACCCTGCCACCAAGTTACTTTTCTGTTAATTTGAGTTACTCCCACCCCTTATCCCTTTTACAATGTTTACTGTATTTGTTAATATCCCTATCCCTTTTGCAATGTTTACAAGATTTATTGTAATAGCTACGATGTTTACTATATTATTCTAGTTGCATTCCATGTAAATTGTCTTGACCTTTGGAATGTGGTATAGAAACCTGTTAAATAAATAAATAAAAAAGAGGGTTCTTTGAAAGAGCCAGTATACACTTTGAGC
Organism: Ichthyophis bannanicus; assembly: GCA_033557465.1. Classification (NCBI taxonomy): domain Eukaryota; kingdom Metazoa; phylum Chordata; class Amphibia; order Gymnophiona; family Ichthyophiidae; genus Ichthyophis; species Ichthyophis bannanicus. The sequence goes on from CM066037.1 coordinate 352,024,108, forward strand.
TTTTGACACGTAAAACTCCACTCATTACTCTTCTCAAAATAACTGAGTCCAGGACAGAATTTGTGTTCTGAACCAAAGGGTTTACTCAAAAAATTAAACAAGGCTCACTGACAATAATAGCATAACTATAACTTGGCAGAGATAGAAAAACTATGTACAAAACAGTTACATCTTTCTGTCTTGGTTTCCACTTGAAGAAAGTTACAAGCAGATTCACTCCTTTTGCTTTACTAGATAATCAACCCTAGTAGGGAAAACTCTCTCTCTCTCTCCTTTACTGTGTTTTTTAGGATATCTCTGAGCTGGTGGTTTCTTCAGGTATGGGTCCCCAATACTGCCCTGTGGTAGCTCCTAGTTCTGGTTGTCACTCAGACCAGCGGCTCCCAGATATTCTATTGCTTTACTCCTTCTCATCTCCTTTGAGTCTGGGATGTGCTGACAGGGTTTGCAAAGACACAGTGAATACTGGGTGCACGGTTTAAGTAACTTATGTCACCCTCAAACTCCATTGCTCTTTCTTGCCACAGTGTCTAACCAGGTAGATTCATCTTGTAGGTACTATGACTATGTCAGTCGAGGATCCTCTTGCCCTTCCCCCCTTGGAACCTTCTTCTCCTACACATCCTCTGTCTTTGGTAGTTAGCCACTGTACCATGAATTGCCTTTAGGAATGGCTTATATGAGTTGGATTTTCTATCCAAGAGAATTCTCCTCTCAGGATTTTCACTGGTTAGCAGAAACTTCCCCTATTCTGGAAATTTACCAGAATATTTACAGCTCAGATTGTATTACCTGGAGGGTTTCTTGCTCCTGTCAGACCTCTTTCTCTTCCAGGGTTCCCTGATGCTCTTTTCCTTCCTGTGCCTGGCTACAGTACTCTAGAGTGGAGGGGGTTGGCGGGGAAGTAACATCTTCTTCTGACTGCAGGCTGGGCGGGAACCCTTTGTGCTGCTGCTCATGGCTGGGACTCTCTGGGTTGAGGGACATCCATTTTTATTCTTTGTGGGAGCCTTCAAAGCCACTTTATGGGGGGAAATAATAAGTTTCTCTGCATAGTATTGCAAAAGCCTGAAGAAAAAGTCTCTAAAATTGAAGCAAGAAATAGAATGGTTAGAAGAAATTCATATTAGGACGAATGACAATAAAATTCTTTAGCAACTTAACAAACAACGTTACAAGTATAATAAAGTCATGACACAGCAGGCTGAAAAATAAATTTTTGTTCAAAGAACTGGTTACTATGCTGCTGCTAATATGAGGTGCGATCAAAAAGTATTGAGACTTGTACAATAACACAAGAAGTATAACACTGACAGTTATTGCACTCAGTCTCCTTCAAAGTAGTCCCCTTCCGATAAAATACACTTCTTCCACCATTCCTGCCACTGCTGGAAACCATTTTGAAATGCCTCTTTCATTATGCTGAGAAGCTGCTGTGTTGAATTTTGCTTAATGGTCTCGAAGTAGTTGAATCTTCTTCCTTTGGTAATTTCAGTTTTGGAAACAAGAAAATGTCACAAGGTGTGAGGTCAGGTGAGTATGGAGGCTGATGGACTTGGTGTCTGGCCAAGAACTGCTGGACAAGATGTGATGCATGAGCTGGGGTATTATCGTGATGAAGCAAATATTCACCATTCCTGTGCAACTCTAGCCTCTTATAATGAACTACATCTCTCAAACGTTTTTGGATTTGGATGTAGTGGGCCTGATATTCGAAGAGCATCTACATGGTTTACAGCCTAGTAAATCATGTAAACGCCATAGATGGGGATATTCAATGGCAAATACATGGTTAGTGCCGTTGAATATCCCCATCTATGTACCCTATGCACCCTAATGCTATCTGGTTAGCATCGGAACGTGTTTGGGGCATTCTGGGGCAGAGCGGAGGTGGGGAATGCACTAACTGGGCAGCAGCGATATTGCATGCTGCCTGGTTAGCGATTGGCACCTTAAAGATAGGTGAGGAAAACCCTTGCATCTTTAAGGCACCAATCGCAAACTGGGCAGCAACCAATATTGCTGCTGCCCGGTTAGCCTCGGCGGCTTCCTGTCCCTGCAGTGATCACGGGATATTCAATGTCATCGCCGTGGCATTGAATATCTGGTTTAGAGGTCGTCAGGGAGGCTGTGTGCCTCATCGGCGCATAGCCCTTCCAAATGGCTGGCAGATGAAAATTGGCCTTTTGGAGCATGCTCATAAACAATACCCTGAGAAAACTGTGAGCATGACCTCAACATTGCTCCACACCTGACAGGCTTTCTTGGATCTGGGAGAGTTTGGAATCTTCCATTGGAGGACTGAGCCTTAGTTTCCGGATTATAACTATAAATCATGATTCATCACCAGTAATAATCTTTTTGATGAAATCTGAGTTATTTTCAACATATTCAAACAACTCCCACACAGTTGGGGTCAGGGGACAGGAGTTTCAACATGAATTTTGCAGACACATATCCCCAAATTGACAGTAAGAATGGACTGTACTGACCCAAAATTGATGTCCATGTCCTCAGCAGGTTCCCTGATAGTCAATTGACGATTTGAGCATATTGCGGCACACATTGCTTCAACTTTGTCTTCATTCCTGCTCATGGATGGCCTTCCAGAACATTCGTCACTGTCAACACTTTGACGGCCCTCTTGGAAATATTTGTACCAGTCATAAACTCGAGCATGTCTCATGCATTCATCGCCATACACTTGCTGTAACTTATCATAAGTCTCTTTGCATGAATTGCAAGTTTCTGGCAGAATTCAATGCAAATTCGCTGTTAATTTTTTTTTCAATCATCATAAATCTGACAACTGCTTTTACACGATACCAAACATCACATGATTAAAAAACATACAGGTGTGCTGCATCCATGCTACACTCTGCACATGCAGAGCACATAACTAGATCACTGCATGCTTCATAGCATCGTGGTGTGACATATTGTTGTAAAGCTCCACAACAAGTCTCAATACTTTTTGATCACACCTCGTAAGTCAGGTAAATTGCTCGCTAAGTTGCTAAGAATTCAGCAATCAAAGAATTTTATTCCCACAATCGTATCTGAAGATTGCTCTACTCTTACAAATTCAGAAGATATCTCCAAGGCCTTTGCATTATTGTATAAGAAGCTCTTTTCTTCTGAGAACTCAGGAAGACCAGATCATAGAGAGCCATTTTTGTCATCACTGGTGCATCCTAGGCTTTCTGTACATGCCCATAGTTGGCTGGGAGCTTCAGTGCAGGTTAGGGAGAAAGTTTCTGCAATTAAACAGATATCTAATAACAAATTCCTGGACTTGATGGTCTCACAGCCAAATTTTATAAGCAGTTTGCGCTGTTAGCCCTGAAATTGTGGCAGTTATACCAGAGCCTTCTCTCTTGGCCTGTTGACTCTTCTAATTTCTCTGAGGCTATAACTGTCCTTTTTTGCAAAGCCTGCCCGTGACCACACTCTAATGCGTAATTATAGACCAATTTCACTTTTAAACGTGGATTATACAATACTAGCGAAGATAATGGATACTTGGTTAGGGCGTGTAATTAATCATCTAATTAGGGAGGAGCAAACAGGATTCATCAAGGCAGATATAATGGGGACAACACCCGTTCTTTCCATAATTTGCTTATGCTATCGCAGCGAGAAAATAGCCCAGCTGTTGCTCTCTCTTTAGATGCCAAAAAGGCAGTCGACTGCATTGAATGGTCTTGTCTTTTTAAGGCATTAGATTGGTTTGGCTGTGGTTCTGCTTTCATTGATTGGGTTAAGGTCCTATATGTCTCTCTGCAATCGAGGATTCTTGTTAATGGTACCTTACCTGATGTAATTCCACTTCGCTGGGGAACAAGACATGGCTGTCCTCTCTCAACCTTGATCTTTACCTTGCTCTGGAGCCCTCTTGGTAAAAATTTAAAGTGAAATTGGTATTAGAGGAATTTGATCAAAAGAGAAATACTGGAAATATGCAGATGACATTTTGCTTTTTCTCTCAAATCTGGTTCTATCTATTAGATATCTCCTGAGTTTGGTAGACAGATTCACTACCTTCTCAGGCTTCAAAATTAACTGAGAGAAGATTGTACTACTTCCCTTAAATGCACAGTGAAGAGGAAAGAATGGTCCCCTTCTGGTATAAAATACATGGGTATGCATTTCTGTGCCTCTCCAGAAGAAATGTTAAAGTACAGCTGTAACATCATATCTCCAGGAACAAGCAGGAATGTAGTCATCACATATGGGTATCGTCGGTACCGACGGAGCCTGCACGGGAACGCTCCCCAGCGTCCAATTAGAAAGCTTTTGGGAGCATCTCACAGCACCTGCGTGCTGCTTTCCCGCCTTTCCCAACTGCCTCTCTCTAGTTCTTCGTTTTCCGCGGAGCCAGCAGGTCGTGTTCCTGTCACCGCAGAAAATTTTCCTTCTTTTTTGTGGTCGCGTCTGCCTTCCTCGAGGCTTTACCGGTACCGCCGGTTTTTCTTCTTTCTTTTCTTTAAAAAAAAAAATGTCTTAGTACTTTTTTTTCCCATTTTTTCCAGGTGCACGCGCCATTTTGGGCCTTAGGCCCAAGATTTTTTCCACAATGGAAAAACCGTCTTCGGGTTTTAAAAAGTGCACCAAGTGTGGTGGTACCATCTCCGTCACCGACACCCATGAGTGGTGTCTGAAATGTTTAGGTCCTGACCATTCCATCTTGGAATATATGGCCTGTGCCATGATATTCAAGAGAGGTCGACAGAACCGAGCTGCTAAGCTCAGTACCCTGTTTCCCTTGGATGCAGCCTCGGTGGCATCGATGTCTTCCAGGGCTTCGTCTTCCTCCCGTGGATCTCAGGTAACTAAACATAAGTCTAGCCGGTCCTCAAAGGGTAGATCTCCTTCTAAGCATCGAGATGCCTCTGGCGTTGCCCTTGAGGATTCTGCACCGGCAAAATTGCCCAGGCGGGAGGCTTCGGCTTCCAAAGCATTATCGGGGCTCCAGGACGTTCTCGAGGCCTCGACCTCGGCAGAACTACTGGTGCCATGCTCTGGGGTACCAGAGGTTTTCTCCAGTACCGACATCCAGGTATCGGCAGTGTCGATAGACCAGAGGGTTCTGGCTATTGAACACAGTCTGGCATCTCTCCTTGCGGCATCGATACCCTCGGAACCACGTTAGACAGTTCAACCGGTACCGGCACCGACTCCGGCACTGGTATCGGTACCGGTACCGATAGCATCTGCATCGACATCGGCGTCCGCATTGCCGGCACCCAGTCATGCGATACCTTACGGTACCGCTACACTGGTACCGGTTCCCCTCAGTACTGACTTCGGTCAGTACGGGTATCGGGATCTTCAAGAGCATCCCGACAGAAGGTACTTTGAGTCCTCAGAGGAATCTGAGGATTCTGACAGTTCTGTTGATGCAGGAATACTTCTCCCGGAGGAGCCTTCCTCCCCTAAATGCAGGATGTCTTCTCCAGAGGATATTTCCTTTCAGGATTTCATCAGGGAGGTGGCTCGGGGTCTGTCCATTTCTGTGGCCCCTGAAACAGAGCCCAGAGCAAAGGAGTTGGAATTTTTACAATATCCTAAAACTCCTAAGGAGGCAGCTACCTTGCCCATCCATGAGATCTTGCATGATCTCATGCTAAGGATGTGGGAGACAACTCACTACCTCTCCTCATTCTCATAGACTGGATACTCTGTATCGAGTCCCTCCTTGTCTTGATATCCAGAAAACTCAGCTTCCCTACCACTCTATTGTAGTGGAGTCAGCTATGAGAAGGATCAAGAGTGCAAAGAGACATGCCTCTAATCCCCCAGGACGTGAGTGCAGAACTTTGGATGCTTTTGGATGTCGTGTCTTCCAAGCTTCCATGCTTTCTGCCAGGACCAGTTCCTATAGTCTATATATGGGAATGTTCCTGAAGGAAGTCACAGGAGATTTAGAGACTTTGAACCCTCTTCTTCCTGAGGATAGAAGACATGATTTTCTCACATTGATCAAACATGCCCAGGATGTTTCTAAATTTGTCAACCGTGCAGCTTTTGACTGTTTTGAGTGCATAAGCAGAACCTCTGCCATTGCCATAGGTGCACGTAGAATTGCTTGGCTCCAGGCATCTGATCTGGAGCTCTGGGTACAAGACAAACTCGGGAATATTCCTTGTACTGGTGAGAGCCTGTTTGGTAGAGATTGGCAGGAGAAAGCCAATGAGATGGATGCTGAAAACTCCACCTTGGATAGATTATCCAAGTCTACAGCTGATCCTGCAAGAAACCATTCTTTTCTAAAAAGAAAAGATTTTATCCTGCTTATTCTCAGCAGGGACGTTCTGCAGGTCAACCTGTCCGGAAAACTCAGCAACCACCCAAACAAAAGAAAGCAAAGACTGCTAAGCCTCAACCGTCTCAGCAGTCTCAGCCTCCACAAGGCCTTTGACTTTCAGCTAGAGAACGTAGCCTTCCTGGCTCTCAATCGACCAGAGCCTTCCATCATTCCAGGAAGGTTGGGCCATTTTGCCCCCAGATGGGGACAGATAACAGCAGAGCATTGGACACTCTCCATCATAAAAGAGGGGTACAAGCTTCATTTTTCGAGCATGCCCCCTCCCAAAATGATAAGGCAGTTCAATTCTCCGACCTCTCTCATCAACCTGTTGGGTCAAGAGGTCACTATGCTTCTTGCCCAAGGGGCAATAGAAGAAGTACCCATCCATCAACAGGGTACAGGGTTTTACTCCCCCTATTTCCTTATCCCAAAGAAAACAGGGGGATACAGACCTATCTTGGACCTCAGAGAATTGAACAAATTCCTTGTCAAAGAGAAATTCAAGATGATTTCTCTCGGGAACTCTGCTGCCATAACTTCAGAGTCAGGATTGGCTTTGTTCTCTAGATCTCAAGGATGCGTACACCCATGTTCTCATCCATCCAACTCACAGAAAGTTCTTTCGGTTCCCTTTTCAAGGAAAGAACTACCAATACAGGGTGCTTCCTTTTGGCCTGGCCTCAGCACCAAGGGTGTTCACGAAATGGATGGCTGTGGTAGCAGCATTTCTCCGCACTCCAGAGATATTCGTCTTCCTCTACTTAGACGATTGGCTCATTCGAGCCCCAACAGAGTCAGAGGCCAGGACTTCTCTATCCTGCACAATGCGCATCCTTCAGTATTTGGGTCTGGTAATAAACATCCCAAAATCCAGTCTAACTCCCACTCAGTCTTTAGAGTTCATAGGAGCTTTGCTGGATACCAGAAAGGCAAGGGCCTATCACCCCTAGGCCCGTTGCCTTCGCATGGTGCAGTTAGCTTCTCTCTCATCTCACTGCCTGAGAAATGCTACAACTACTAGGCCACATGGCATCTACCGTGCATGTGGTTCTCTATGCTCGCCTCCATATGAGGGCAGCCCAGTGGACTTTATCCACTCAATGGACCCAGGCATCAGGGTGCCTGTCAGACAAAATAGCAAATACAAGCCGCCTTGTTTTGTCCCTCCAGTGGTGGAAGTCCACTCAAAACCTGTTGCTGGGGTCCCCTTTTCAACAACCCATACCCCAGGCAACTCTCACAACAGATGCTTCTCCAATGGGTTGGGAAGCTCATCTACAGGACCTCTCCACCCAAGGCACCTGGTCTCTACAGGAGACTCATCTACATATCAATCTCTTGGAGCTCAGAGCAATCTTCCTTGCTCTTCGAGTGTTCCACACCCTGCTCAGCTGCAAGACAGTCCTCATTCATACGGACAATCAAGTAACCATGTTCTACGTGAAGAAGCAGGGGGGAACAGGCTCTCTGTCGCTTTGCAATGAAGCTTTGCGACTATGGGCCCTCGCCAGAGAGCATCAGATTCATCTTCTGGCGGTGTATCTTCCAGGCATACAAAACTCTTGGGCAGACAGACTCAGTTGAGTTCTGCTTCCACACGAGTGGTCTCTGCATGCAAACCAGGTAGCCAAGATTTTTCAGATTTCGGGAACCCCGGACATAGACCTCTTTGCAAGTCCGTGGAATGCCAAACTTCCCCGGTTCTGTTCCAGGACCCTGGCTCAGGGGGCTCAGGCCAGGGATGCTTTCCTCCTTTACTGGGGTCAAGACTTCCTGTATGCCTTTCCACCTATTCCCCTGATTCCCAAAACCCTGTTCAAGCTTCAGAGAGACAGAGGCCGTATGATTCTCATAGCTCCACATTGGCCACGGCAAGTGTGGTACCCTCTGCTTCTACATCTCTCTCAAGCTCCCTCCCTGGAGTTAGGGTCTGCTCCATACCTCCTATCTCAGGAGGACGGAATGTTATGGCATCCCAATCCCCAGTCTCTGCATCTCAGGACTTGGTTGCTGAAGGCCTAGATCTCCATGATCTTACCCTCTCTCAGCAAATAAAGGATATCCTTTATGCTTCCAGGAAGCCTTCCACAAGACGCTCTTATGCTTTCAAGTGGAAAAGGTTTACCGTATGGTGTTCGCAGAAGGGTCTTAACCCCAGTGCCATACCTCTGGAATCATTACTGGAGTATCTCCTTCAAGCCACTTAACCCTCCATTGCCCATGTTCCCTGTAAGTATTAGTGTATGTGTCTCATATCCCCGCGTGTTAAATGTATCCCCCAATTGTGCTGTGACCGCTTTGATTGAAGGATAAGGCGGTATACAAAACTGTCTAAATAAATAAAATAAATAAATTTATCCAATGCAGGACTTAAGACTAATTCAGTGAGGGTCCATTTGAGTGCGATTACAGCTTCCTTCAAGCCCCTAAATGGACAACCTATTTCCTCCCATCCTCTTATAGCAAGATTTATGAGAGGCCTTCTGCTAACTAAGCCTCCCATTAAGCCACATCCTGTGGCATGGGACTTAAATTTGGTTCTTGGTCAGCTCATGAAGCCACCTTTCGAACCCTGAGCTACTACCTCCTTGAAATTCCTTTCTTGGAAGGTTATCTTTCTTATTGCAATCACATCAGCATGTCGCATCAGTGAGTTGCAAGCACTAGTAGCTCATCCACCTTACACAAGGTTCCATCATGACAAGGTAGTCCTTAGGACTCATTCACGCTTTATGCCAAAGGTGGTCTCGCCTTTTCATCTAAACCAAGCGGTCTACCTACCTGTGTTCTTTCCAAGGCCTCATGCATCAAATGCAGAAAGGAACCTTCATACTTTGGACTGTAAAAGAGCTTTAGCCTTTTATTTACAAAGAACACAGCAACATAGAAAGTCCTCTCAACTGTTTGTTGCTTTTGATCCTTCTCATTTGGGACTTCCAGTCTCCAATAGAACACTATCTAATTGGATTGCTCAGTGTATATCCTTTGCCTATCAGAGTAAGAATCTTCCTCTGGAGGGCCATGTCACAGCTCACAATGTGAGAGCCATGGCAACTTCAATGGCTCATCTGCACTCTGTGTCTATCAATGACATCTGTCGAACAGCCACCTGGGCCTCAGTTCATACCTTCACAGCCCATTACTGATTGGACAAGGACTCCCGCCGGGATGCCTTGTTTGGTCAGGCTGTTCTCCAACACCTATTCCATACCTAATCAACTCCTACCCGCCATCCCTGGTAGGATGCCAGAGATCCATGGGGGGAAGTGGAGCCCTTCTCAGGGACACACAACTTCTTGGGTCTCTCCCTGGCATCTAAAGCTAGGGAGTCCCCATATGTGATGACTACATTCCTGCTTGTTCCTGGAGATATCATAGTTACTCACCTGTAACAGGTGATCTCCGGGAACAGCAGGAATTTATTTATTTATTTATTTATTTAACATATATTTATAACCCGCAACTTCCAGAGTTCAGTTGCGGTTCACAATAAAACAACAATCCACAAAGCAAAAGCTTAGTTTTACATCGAACATTTTGTAACAATAAACGTAATGGTTAACAGCATGAACTAATGCAAAATAGCAAAACTGGCTTGTAAACTATGTACAAAAAACTATATACAAATACATGTTGTGGGTACTTTGGAATTGGTTCATAGTGTTTTTATAATTGTGTATTGTCTGTTAAATTGTTGGGATTAGTATTACTCTGTCATAATTTTTAACCTTTATCTGAGTGTATCCAGGGGTTATCTATGTTGCCGTAGTGCATGGAGAACAACCCACCCACCTCCCCTAGGAGTTGTATCTCTCTATCTATCTCTTTCCCTTTCCCTCTCTCTCTCTTTGTCTCAGCTTTAGAACTCAACTGGAGAGAGGCAGTTGGGAAAGGTGGGAAGGCAGCATGCAGGTGCTGTGGGATGCTCCCAAAAGCTTTCTAATTGGACGCTGGGGAGCGTTCTCATGCAGGCTCCGTCGGTACCGACGATACCCATATGTGAGGACTAAATTCCTGCTGTTCCTGGAGATCACCTGTTACAGGTGAGTAACTATGCTATTTGTGGAAGTGCAAAAGGTTCTGCAATGTTAGTCTACAGTACATTGCGGCTGTCATGTTGGGGCAGACTGGATACCATTGAGATGATAGTTCTCCCTAATGTCATTTATAAGCTGAGAATGCTTCCAGGGTTCTGTAATCATAGCTTCTACTCTCAATTGGATAAATCTCTATCTGCCTTCTTATGGAAAGGCAAAACCCCCTGCATTGCGTTGGCCAAGTTGAAACTCCCCAGAAGAAGGGGAGCTGTGGATTTCACAGATTTCCTAACATATCACTCAGTGTCCTTGTTAAGATATGGAGTGCACTGGCTTAGCAATGATCTTTCCCCTCTTTGTTAGAGATGGGAAAAGCTCTAATTAGCCCCTTTAGACTAACTGAGTTGCCTACAATGTATATCCCAGGAGACAAGTTAAAGTCACCACTCATTGTTAGCACCATTAGAATTGGATACTTGCTGTGCGGTCTGCTATTCTACCTCAGTGGCTTCCTCTCTGTGGTTCAACCTGCTCATTCATATTAAGGATAAAAAGGTTTTTTGGAAGGGTTGGCTTAACAAGGGACTGTACTGTGTTGGTCAGTTTTTTGAAGGTGATACACTCCTCTCTGTACAAAGCCTGATTAGCTTATTTGGGTTATCACCGTCGCAGGTTTCCAAGTTTGAACTCTTGTCCTGGGAATTTCCACAATCCAACTTCAGGTCTGAGAAAGGCTGGCAGATCTCTATGATGGAAACATGTCAGAAACCTCTGGTTGAAGGTAGATCAACCTCATTTTTTTAAAGCCATTAACGGATAACAAGGGTTCCTCTTTGTAGAGTCTTTGCAGAACTCGGGAGTCAGATGTTGATTTGCCACAAGACATAATTAATTGGAACATCTTTTGGGGTTACATTCTCTGGCCCACAGTGTCTGGTAGCCTGGCTCAAACCTTGTTCTTTCTAGCTCATTGGGCGATCTGGACCCTGCATCACATGTTCAGAGCAGGGCTTTTAACTTCAAGCCAATGTTGGCATTGCTCTGCTGATATTGGTACTTTAGTACACATGCTGTTTGAGTGTCCCAATGTTAAGCCATTTTGAACTGGTGTATGGGGATATGTCTGTGAGGCGTTCCATTTAGACTCCCCATTAACACTGCAGATTGTGCTTTTTCGTTCCTTATGGTTGAAGAATGAGCTTAATAGATATGAAAAAATGTTATTTGACATCTGTGGCAGTCCAGCACATTATCTGTTGTTTCTTGTTGTATGTAACCTGCTGGTGACATGCTGTCTGTCAAACGTGCAAGCTTGAAGGTGCTGCCTCCATCTCCAATCATTGCATTGGTAAGATAGAAAGGATATGGAGAACCTTGAATGTATATTTGTCTAATTCTTGATACGTATACATTTTGACTTCTGATTTCTTTTCCTGGGGAGGTGGGGGGGGGGGGGGGGTTTATTAATAAAATTAATTTTTCTTATGTAATAGTTATTTGCCTGTATTTTGCTTCGTGTTGAATAATTAAGTAAACTTGGAAAAAAAAAGGGACATCCTTTTGCTGGGCCTTCCTGAAGCTCCCTGGGTCTTCTCCCAGTCCCCACTCTGGGAAGGGGACAATTGTATTTGGGTCACTACCGCTGAGCCCTGAGCTATCCCCAGAGGTTTCTTCCCTAGATGCTCCCTCCCTGGATTCCTCCCTCATAGCTGCCCCAGATTCTGTTGGTAGTTCCATGTGATGCTGACTCCGGGACTTAGCATGCATGGGAATCTTGACTTATAGATCCGATTCTTCCAGGGGGAAGATCTCTGGGAAATCTTCCTGATCCGACTTAGCAGAGCCATCAGTCAGCCAGGCCCATATCGCTCCGAAGTGTGGGTAGTCTCAGCCAATCACCACTGGATACAGTAGACAGGGCAGTACCACAACCTCGACCGTGACTCGCCCTGCAGGAATTTTAAGTGAGACCTGTGCTGTTGGATACTGCCTCTAGTCTCCATACACACAGGCCAATGTTACTATCTTTGCATAGTCAATTTGAAACAGTTATGATTTTTCAGTGAATAAGGGTCCGCACACTTCCAGAGTTTATCAATGCTTAGAGGTGGATCCCCTCAAGCTCCACAGGAATCACAAAGTTCTATGCCCCTGGGTGGCGATTATCCACAAAAGCATAGGTGTGAGGGGTGGTTAGGCCAACATCCATGGGCTCTTCTGCATCCAGGGAACATTACTGGGCAAAGCTTCCCCGGACTCCACACCTAAAACAGGTGAAGGGGTCATGGCTGGGGCTATGCCCTCACTTAGGAGATGACTTTGGGAGTTGGAACATCGGAGCAGACATCCGTTCCGGCTTTCCCTTCCATCCTCCTGGGCCGACGGGTGACTTCTTTCCCTTCTCACTGTTTGCTTCAGTCACTGCTGAATAATGCCCCTTGGCTATTTCCAGTGCACTCTCTAATATAAGCTTGGGGTGCTGTTTCATTGGGGCAGTCAAGCCCTCCAACAACTGCTCCAAACAGCACAATCTTGGCTATCTCGGGCCTAGCCTTTCCCTCCAGCTACAGCCACTTCCATTCGAGATCCTTCAAACGATAGAGCAACCTCCGAGGGCTCTCTTATCTAGAGTCCCTCCCTTCTGAATCGCTGGCAGTAGGCCTCTGGGATACAGCCGGCTTGTTCCAATATGGCAGCCTTGACAGCTGCATATGTATCTGGGTTGGCATCCTGGAATGCAGCCTGACTGCTGCCCATCAGCAGATTTCCCAAATAGTTCATGTCATCTCTGGCCACCCAGCCAGGTGGGCGGTTCATTCAAAGTTCACCAGGAAATGGTCTGGTTCGTCTTCTGCCATCATATTAAGAAGCACTTGTGCTGGAGGGTGGAGTTGTGGCCTCTGCAGGGCCTGGATCAACTGAGCTAGGGAACTCTTCTGTAGCTCCTCCTGCGCTCAAATTTGATTCTGGATCTGCTGCTGATGTTGTTTCTGCCCTTCCAGCAGGGCTTGTTGAAACTACTGCTGACATTGTTACTGTTGCTATTGCTGCTAACTTTCTACCAGAATCTGGAGGAGCTGCTCCATCCTGGCTTGTCACTGTTCACTTGCAATGCCACCACAGCTTCTCCTTCTGCAGCTGAGATAACCCTATTTCCAGTCACAACAAATTTTTATTTATTTATTTATTTATTTATACATTTCTTCTATACCACCCCTTCCAGAGATCAAGGGCAGTTTACAGAGAACAGAGAACAGTTGAACAACTTTTACATGGAACAGCAATATAAACTATTTTCAAACAACTTTTACATGGAACAGCGGTATTAACTATTTACAAGGAACATATTCCTCTAGTGGCCAAAACAAAGTCTGTCTGTCTGGCACTGACTGAATCTTCTGAAAGCTCCCTAACTAGGGCAAGGCTAGCCCTCTTAGCCCACACAAACAAACAAACAACCCTGACCTACTGTAGAGGCCCAGCCCTGAAGGAACATGGATTTGCCCTCAGTCACATCATAGAGAAAATCCCCAAGCTGCCACCATATTGTAGTCACTGTTCCCTCTAAGCTGTGCGTGTGTGTGCACGCACACACCTCGCCGAGCGAGCGCACACAACTTACAAAGGAGCGCACAAAAATTACGGAGTTCTTGGGTTTTCAAATTAAAACCGTGGGATTTTAAGGCCGCGGCTGCGCCGCTGATCTACTGCCATTCTGTAATTTCCGGGTAATTCCGAGACTCGTGATGTCACTTCCGAATCTCTCCTCTCTGCTCTGAGTCCTCACTCCTCTCACATGTGACCGACAATTGACGAATCATGACACAGGCTAAAGAGGGAAATAAAAGGGAGGGGCAGCCAGCTAGCCAGCCTCTCTCTGCTCTTGTGCCTGCCTGCCAGCCACGCGCCTCCTTTGATCCCTCCCTCAGCCAGCCTCCAGTGCCATGTGCCGCCTTGAATGCGGAGAAGGGAGAGCAACACACCGCACCGGCGAAGAAGAGGACACCGGTGCTCTGGGACTGCTGCCTGAAGATTGTGCGGGGCTACGCCGGGGACGGGCTATCGGCAGCGGAGCAGGTGAGTGCTGAGGACTTTTCCCAGGAAACGGGGATGGTGGCGGCGCCGTGCGCGGTCTCAGCCCCCGTCTGGAGAGTCAGGAAGGCCGGTGCTGGAGGAGGAGAAAGGAGGGGGGATAGAAAGAAAAAAAAAACCCAGCGCGAGATACCCTGTGAAAGAGGTGCGGAGACAAAGGGCGGCCTCTCTCTCGACCCTCCCTCCTCCGCCCTCACCGACGGACCGAAGCGCCGCCGCCGCTTCTCACCAGAAGGGGAGGAAAAAAGGCAAAGCGCCGAGTGTGCTGCTCTGAGAGCTGGCGAGAGGAGAGGGCAGTCCGTTCACCTCATTTTCTTTAAAAAATGTGCTTTCTCTCTCTCTCAAGACAATACACTCAGTCTCGGATCAGAACTGGGTCTTAGCACTGCTAGGCAATCACAGTCAGGTGGCTCGCTGCTATTACTGCGCCCTGCAGTGCCTGGACTAGATTTAGAGGGGCTGGCTCCCACGTGTGCTCTCTGGAAGCTGCCCCGAGTGCAATAACCATGTGTGAACTGCAGTGAGTGGGTGCTTGAAATTTCTTCGATAGTGGAGTTAGGACCAATTCTTTTTTTTTGTTTTTGTCACTGATTTGCCTTCACGTGAATCTGGAGGTAAAAGAGGGAGCACAGTGTAACTCCAAGAATCCATGTGGTGTGAACCAAGATAATTCTGTGTATATGTGATTATCAATGAAAAAGTCGGCATCTACATGTATTGTTAACCCATTCCCCAACAGAGGACTTTATAAGCATAACTATTTGAACTACTAATTTATCATGCATGGTGTCTTCCATCTTCATTTTATCACTCTAGCCCTTATGATGCTTTGGTCATGGCTACTTTTGAACTTTGTAGTTCAAATAGTTATGCTTACAAAGCCCTCTGTTGGGGAATGGGTTAACAATAAATGTAGATGCCGGCTTTTTCTTCCTTTGAAGTTGCCAGAGGCAAAGTAAGTTCTTCTGTTGAAACCATGGGGGAGCTGTTCTGTACACAGTTCTGTACAGTGAAGTAACAGTTCCTGCCACAACAGGAGTTGTTCCATTTGTTTAGGGTGGAATGATAACTGTGGTGGGTGCCTTGGAGGAGGAGGAGGAGGAGGAGGACGGGGGGTGGATAGAGGCGAAGAAGGCTCGGTGGGACTGGATGGAGATGGAAATCCATAGTTTTAAAATTAAGTCACTTTTCTGGATTTGTGTTAAACTGCTAATCCATGTAAGTAATACTGTGCCTTCTTTTTACTATGTATACTTATGGTTCTTTTTCTCTTTGTTACCACTATATCAATATTGTTATATTGCTTGCAGTTCCAACTTCCAAGCCCTCTGATGAAGGCTTTGGATGAAATGCGTTGGGGCATTTCTTTTGAATAATAAAGCACATTTTTGGCTTCTAGTGCAGATTGTGAGCGTGTTTTCAGCTTGATGAACAGTTTAAAAACCAAAATAAGGAATCGCTTACATTTAGAACATTTGGAAATGCTGATGCGTGTTAAGAGTCATCTTCAAGATGGCGGATCAGTAGACCTTGATAAAATTTATTCAGACTGGGTACATTTGAAAGATCGAAGAGAAAAATTTTGAGAATGAACTCTTCTTCCATACATAGATTATTTACATGGAATAACAATGGCTTTCAATAAAAATTAACTGAAATAATACCACATTTGTGACTGTAATTACTAGAAATTTTCCGCTTCATTTAGTAATTGTCTATTTTCTTTTAATTTGATTAAAATCAATGTGGTGTACATACTGTATTCTAATGTGTAGTCAAATTTTAAAGTATATAACTCCAAGGGGTATGTTTACTAAACCTTCTTAACGTGCGCGCCGCGTTAGTTAAAAGGAGTGGGCGGTCCAGTCAAAAATAGCAAAACGGGATTAGCGCGCGCTGTGCTGCGCGCTCTTGTGCGCCGCGCACATTAGCACACATGTAACGCGCGCAGGAAGCATAAGCAGGCGCGCTGATGTGCAAACAGAGGAACAGGGTTGCAGTACAATGGTAAAGACACTGACAGATGGTGCAGGGGTCATGTGTTCAATCCCCCACTGTGCCCAATGAATAAGGCTGGCTGAGGCACTACCATTTATGTGTAATATTGCATTATGTTGCTTTATAATTTTATTTTAATTACTGCTGCTAGCAAACGCACTCTCAAAGCGCTGTAACATAAGGTGCTGCATAAGGCACCCCATAAGGTACCCCAGAGGGCACATTTTAAAGTGCACTGTCCGCCACGGCACCCTACAATGTTGCTTAAAGGGTGGCCTATAGGGCGCCATATAGGGTGCCCTATGAGGCACAGCAAGGTCATAGCACTGTTTTTGATGGCAACACTGTGCATTTAAACACATGAAAATCTTAAATAGGTGCGCTGACATGCAAGGAGGAACAGCAGTGTAGCACAATGGTTAAGGCACTGACTGATAATGCAGGGGTCATGAGTTCAAACCCCAGTGTGCCTAATACATAGGGCTGGCTGAGGCATCAGCTTTGACATATAAGTATTGTTTCCTGTGGCACTTTATTTGTATTTTATTAATTGCTGCCAGCAAACACACTCTCATGTGCCGTAACCTAAGGTGCCGCATAAGGCACCCTATAAGGCACTCCATAGGGCACATTATAAAGTGCACTATCCGCCACGGCACCCTATAATGTCCCCTATAGGGCACCCTATCAGTCGCTCCATAGGATACTGTATAGTGCACCTTATATGGATGGTAACCATAAGGTGCCCTATAGGGCGCCCTCTGAGGCACCTTATGGGTACAGTACGCTGAGGGTGTTTTTGCTGGCAGCACTAATGTACATTAAAAATAGATAATGCTTTCGACAACCCTATCAAATAACCCCACTGCAGATTTGAACCCATGACCTCTAGCTTCACAGGAAGTGAAGTAACCAGTGGGTTACAGCTCCTAACAAACCCCTGACTGGCTGCAGAAGGACTGCACATCACCACACAAACAGTCTGCTGTGGTCACCAGGATAGGGTTAACCCACCCATACCAA
Source organism: Ichthyophis bannanicus (assembly GCA_033557465.1). NCBI lineage: Eukaryota > Metazoa > Chordata > Amphibia > Gymnophiona > Ichthyophiidae > Ichthyophis > Ichthyophis bannanicus. The sequence continues at coordinate 352,041,568 of CM066037.1, forward strand.
TGATGCACTGCACATGAAAATCAGCAGTCTACAGATGATCACAAGATGGGGTATGCACCCCCACAGCACCTCGGCCTGGTAGGGGGAACTGACTGTGTGTGGTACTGGCACAGAGTAGCTACACACTGTCACATTGTGCAGGTACTGCACTCACCCTGAGGGTGAGGTGGGGCGCCCAGCACCAGGTCCACAGCAGAGATAGGCCATGCTGCAGGTCCCCAGCAGTGCTAATGTGTGACATAGGTAGTTTCTGCAGACACACCTTGGATATATCTGTATGTCTCAGTCAGGTGTAGCCCCTATGGATCCCTAGGAGGATTATGTACCACCACCCTCCTCCTCCAGGGCTGAGGGTGGTAAACAGGGTCTCCCACCAACAGATCCACATTCTACCTCCCTGCAATGGTGGCAGTAGAGGGGACCATCAACCCCAGTCCTGATGGGGAACAGACACCCTACAGTGCAATAAATGCAGCTCTGTACACATCCATAACGCAATAGCAGACAGACATTAGACCTGGATATGCTAAGCTGCACCCCACCACTATCTGATATTCTCCTGCAGCAAGCCTTCAGCCGCTGCACCCTACAAGGCGTTCCATCAAGACACATACTAGCTGCAGACAGTCTGCTAGCTAGTCCATAGTGCATGTTCCTGGTGGAAATTCGTGCACCCAGAACTGGGATGTCAGCATACACACCAAGCAGATAAGTCAGTGACTGGGCCCCAAAAGGAAACCCATAAATAACACATGAGAAAATACTATATAGCACTATGGGGGTGCCTAGCCATGCTGTGGTCACTGCACAGTCAGGGTGAGAGTGATATCCCAGCAGGACATGCTGTGGCCACCCTGTCTGTGCAGGTGGTGGCCGGTCACTACAATGTCCCAGCCAGTGCCCTATGCCCTGTGCAGATGCATCCTGGCCAGGCCACCGTGTCCGGGCTATACCCATGGTACCTTGCTCCCCATTATGCACATTATGCACTGCCCCAGTGCTGGCAGTGTGGACTGTGGAGGGTGTTTGCAGCCACCACACACTGGATAGACAGACACACACTCCCACATCTATGCCAGCATTGTGCTACTATAGAGGAGTTTAGCAGCCCTGGCCACCACACCAGTCCTGGGCACAGTGCAGGCATGGATATGGTACGCAATACTGTTGGGGGTCACACCCCAGGGTGGTAAACACTGTCAGAGACCAGACCTGAAGCACACTCCACAGAAAACAGAAAGGTTGCTATGATGGAGCTCAATCAGCAAACTGTGCTTAACGTAGGAATTGCTATCTGCCAGTAATCATAGCAAACTTTTGATAGCTGTGTACTGTATTCCCAGGTGTAGAGTGGCATTGCTAAGGTATGCAAGTGCTAGTATTGGGAGATGCACACAGGGCCCAATGTCCTGCCTCTCCAGGAGGCATTGGCTAATGGAGCCTGTGGGTGTGGGTGTGTCTGCCCCTGTTGGCTGCTGCTTTATGGCAGAGGTTCCCAACTCCAGTCCTGGTGTGCCAAACACTGTTCGGGTTTTCATGCTGTCCCTCATGAATATGCATGAGATACATCTGCATACCATGGGGGTGGTGCATAGATATGCAGCACAGGCATCTTTATTAGAGGCAGCATGGAACCTGAATGGTGTTTGGCCCTCCAGGACTGCATTTGGGAGACTCTGCTCTAGGTAATGCGCCTGTTTATGGTGTCTTTGCTCTGTAGGGGAAAATGTAGGTGTTTTGGGCATGTTTACGTCATCTGCAATAAACGTTCTGTCTGTATTAGCACGTTGTAGTAGTGGGTAAAATATGGGGACTGGGTTGGCAGGCACCATAGCTGGGACTTAAACCTGTGACCTTCTGTCTCCAAACACACTGGTTGTGTGCACTGCACCACCATGTTGCTACAGAGACAGTGCATTCCCTGGTGATACCATAACTGTTTGTCCGGCAGGGCCTGTCTGTTGCAGTGCATGGCACCCACCTACACAGGGCTAGGCCATGGTCTGCTCTGGGCAGCTGCCACTGCCCCCCTCCACCACCAGTACCCCTGTGCCACCATGCTGACATGCCCTTCTGCTGGTGGTGCTGGTGGTGTGCAGTCTCAAGCCATCCAGTGTGCAGGTAGGCGGCTGCCTATGGTGCGTGTTCTGGGGTAGGGGTGCCTGCATAGGCGTCCACGCTTCCCCCCAACACCGCCTGCCAATGTTCTGTGCCCTTGGGGGTACCTGCTGGGTACTATCCCCTGTGACACTGTGATAAACACTCTCGTGCCCATATTGGGCCCTCATCAGTTGCTGTCTGGCTGCTGTTCAGTTTCAGCATTCCTAAGTGCCACCTAGGCATCTGCCTAGTCCGCACTGTGCCCCAGCTGCACCACAGCATGTGCCGCCTGCAGCCCTCTGTAGCCCCTTTCCCAGCATCTGTCCAGTTGCCCATTCCGACATGCCCGCCCTGCTGTTGTGGAACATGTGCATGCCATAGGTAACCTGTCCAATGGAGAGGGAAACCCTGATCAGTGCTATTTCACTGTGGGATCATTCACCTTGTATGGGGACGGAGCGTAGACCCTTCTAAAATTCATATTTATTTTTTGGGGCTTTCTTGGGAGTGTTTTTTGATGTTTCCCAATACTATCACTATTGCCCAGCTTGATTATGATTTTTTTTTATTTTGTTGGGGTCATTTTCAATGTTTATTTGCACTTTTGTTCCGTGCACATGTATCACACATCACTTTTTTGTAGGTTTCCCTGGTTTTGCTGTACATTGCTGACAGAAATGGTTTCTTTTCCCTTTAAATCAGCTCTAATGCGAGGTTTTCACTTGCGTTATTTTTGGCCTCGAATTTCACATCGTTAGTGTGCGGGGAGCCTCTCCCCTCCCACTCTCCACCCATTGACCCCTTCTCTCTGCCCCTGGGGAGCCTTCCTCCGCCCTCCGGGAGCCTTTCCATGCCTTCAGCGCTCGTTTGCGCCGCTGCGCGAGTGAGCGTGCACTAAAGCTCATTTTTGCCCCGTAAAGCATCATTAGTGCGCGCTAAGGTACCTTAGCGTGCGCTAATTGTGCAGCGCGCACGTTAAGAAGGTTTAGTAAACATACCCCCAAGTGTCGTTATGTGGCGCACAAAAAATTTAACCTTCCTTCAAAAGCTGCGCAGCTGATATTTTATGCGCACACAGCCTACAGAAAATTAGAGGGAACATTGTGGTGATAGTGTGGCATGCGGTGGGAAGAGGTTTTCTGTTCAAACACCAAACAGACAGCAGTCAAGTGAAAAGAGAACTTGTTTTTATTTAGATACAGTTTGTTACACCTTCACAAAGCTGGTCTTCCAGCTCTTCCTCCAGCCCAGTTATTCCTTCTTTGCCCAGTTAAAGTTCCTACCTTTGTACGGCTTGCCTTGCAAGGATGCCTAGCTCCACGGGCCTCTTTCCCTCTTGCAGCCTGCTGGGTTTTAACCTCTCCTTGTGAGTCACACCCTCCCAGCCTTGAACTCCAGGCTGCAGGCTCCCTTAAAAGGGCCTGTTAATAAGCCTTCTGAAGAGGGATGGGCAACACTCTGTGGACTTTATCACACTGCCCTTTACAATAGTAACAAAGTGGTTTACATCATAAAATCAGTTAAGAATATGAAAGGAACTCTAATATCATGGATATGACAGAGATTAGCAGACACTCTTAGGAAGGAGATATGAAGATTATGTAGAGCCTTGAAGCAGTAGGAAGGAAGAGGAAGTGGCCATAGGGGGAGGGTTTATTAATCATGAGATATATCAAAGGCTTCTGATACAAAAGGGGTTTGAGTTGAGATTTGAATTTAACATATGAGAACTCTATATGGAGGTTTGAGGGAAGATTGTTCCAAAGACTGGGGCTGAGAAAATAGAAAGTGGAGTAACAGGTGGATTTGAGACAGGCTTGTGAAGCAGAAGAAAGATAAAGGTGGTTAGTGTGGATTGAGCAGTGGGCACAGTGTGGAGTATGGAGAATGATGAGCGTTGAGAGGTAGTGGGATGTACCTGTGTGAAGGAAAGCCAGTGAAAGCAAATTAACAGAGGAGTGATATAATCAAAACGAGAAGCATGGGCTAATAACCTGACAGTGGTATTTTGAATGAGTTCAAACGTTTTAAAATTTGAATGTAGGGAGACCGGCAAAAATGATGTTGCAGTAATCCAGGCTTGATATGACAAGTGATATGAGCAGAGTGGTTAATGAAAAGGTGGGAAGAAATGAGCGTTTGTCTCTGATCCGGAGAAGAGAAAGAAAAGAATGTTCGGTAATTGAGCCAATGTGCTTGTGGAAGGTCAGGGAGAGTGGCAGCAAGGTATTTGAAAGAAGAGGCTAATAGGATGGGCACTCCACAGAGTAGGGGAAAGAATAGGTAGGGTCATAGATCTGGTCAGCCAGGTTGTTGTTGTTTTCTTGGGGCTGAGTTTGAGATGTTTTGTGTGTAGCCAGGAGGCTATCTGAGAGAGGCAGTTATTTAGAGACGTAAGGCAAGGGGATAGGGAGTCGGTATGTTGAATCAGTAATATATGATCAGCAGAGTAATAAGCGAAAATCCCAAACTGCTGTATCAGAACAGTGAATGGTGAAAGAAAAATATTAAAGAGAAGCATAGCCAACACCAAATCCTGGGGAATTCTGCAGGTGAGGGGATAAGAAAATAAAGAAAGTGGGCCAGAGATAACCAGAAAGGAGCAATTTGACAGAAAAGAACAGAAACATTGAAGAACAGTACCACGCATGCTGGAGAGTAAAATGGTGTGATCTACAGGTCAAAGTGGAGGTTAGGTCGAGAGACACGGCAATAGAGATGTTGGCTCTTTCGAGCAATTCGCAGACTTCACTGAATAAAGAAAGAAGGATAGTTCTGATTCTGTGGCCTGGGTGGAAACCTGATTATCAGGGGTGCAAGGTGTTAGTGTCTTCAAGGTAGGCAGCAAGTTGTGAGAAAATGAGTTTTTATAGTATCTTAGAAAGAAAAGGTAGGTTAGAAACAGGTATTTTGTGGGAAGTAGAGATGAGTTTCAAGAGGGTTGTAAGAGAAACTGTATTTAAAGAGATCCAGGTATGCACAAGGGACTGGGGGGGGGGGGGGTGGGGGCGGTGATGTAATTGGAGTTGAGGCAGGAGGCATACTGGAGAATTCAAGTTGTAGTGTGGTTATTTTCTCATGAATAAAGAGTGCAAATTGATCAGGAGAAGGTATATTATCTGAGGAGATCAAGGCAGCTGGGGGTTGTGACAGCTAGGAGAGAATAGAGTATAGGTTTTTATGGATGATTAGGAGAGGTGATGAGAGAGGAGTAGTAGTCTTTCTTAGCCAAAGTGATCATTGTGCGGAGCTTTCACCATTGTCTCTTCGCCCAACACAGTTGGGCTCACAGTAGGTGCAGTCTAGGATGATACCAGGGATGTTGGTGTCTATGAAATAGACACTTTGGGCGAAGAGGTGCAATGTGATCAAGGGCTGAAGAAGAAGGGGATACCATAGCTGGGCCTGATCATCAACAGAAAATGCATCAAAGTTGTCTGGGAAGATTATGTTGGAGGAAAGGAAGATGGAGAGGGTTTAAGGGGTGAACCTGCGGACTAGTTTGCGCGAGGAATTGTGTGCATCAAGTGATGGTGGAGGGGGGAGGAGTTAAATTGAAACAAGAAAAAGATGCAGAAGTGGCCAGTCCAAGGGAGGGGGCATGCAGAGAGAAAGGCAGATGGCAACGGAAGATTGGAAGAAATGATTAGATCAAGGGTGTGTCAAGCTGGATGTGAAGGAAAGTAGACATGTTGGGTGAGCAAAAGATCAGAGAGATGGGAAAGGAAGAGTATCACGAAATTTAGTGGGACGATCAAAGTGGACATTGAAGACTCCTAGTATAAGAAGGTTGGGATAATGAAGTGATGCCTCTGAAAGGGTGAGGGTTAGAGAGTCCAAGAGGGTAAGGGTTGAGGGGGGAGGGAGAGTAAATTAGGAGAAGGTAAATTGGAAGGCAGGAGATAAGTTAAATTAATAAAGATTATGGGTAGTGACGAATGGGAGATCAGACTTCAGAGAGGGTAATGGCGGACCGATATAGAATGGCAACTCCACCACCACTTGTGTAACACAGGGGTGGTGGGGGGGTGCAGTTGAAGGTGAAAGGGGAATAATGTAAGGAAATATTTCTTTATGGAAAGAGTGGTAGCTTCCCAAAGGAGATGACAGAGACGAGGACTGTATCTGAATTCAAGAAAGCATGAGCTAAGCACAGAGGATCTCTAAGGAAGAGGAGCAGACTGCAGAGCTTATTATTTGTTGTGGATGGACAAATTGGATAGGCCATATGGTCTTTATCTGCCATCATTTTTCTATGTTTTTTGCTTTGTCCTCTCTCTGCTCCTCACACAGTTACATTCTTGCTCATCCCTCACTCTTGATCTTCATTTCACACACACAGAATCTTTTGCTCACTCTGCTCTGTGCCCCACCCTCTCTCATTCACTCTTTGTTCTCTCCTTTTGCTGTCCCCACCCTTGAGACACATACACACACTCTTGCTCTAAACTGTGTCCTCCACACAATCACATTTTTGATCTCCCTTTCACTCACTCACTCTCATACACAAATCTCTTGATCTCTTCTCTCTGCCCCCTATTCTTGATCACCCTCATTCTCATTCTCACATAATCTTCTATGTTTTTCTCTCTCTGCCCCACCCTCTTGCTCTCTTCTCTTTCTGCCTCTCCACACACATAATCTTAAGCACTCTCTTCTCTCTGCTCTCCCCTAACACACTCATACTCTCCCCTAACACATTCATACCTAACATGTGGGAGGAGTGGCCTAGTGGTTAGGACAAGGTACTTCAGGCTAGAGGGCCAGGGGTTCAAGTCCCACCTGGGGACAGCAATCTCAGGCTGGAGGGACTGGGATTTCTAGTCCTATAGGCACTCCTTGTGGTCTTGGGCAAGCCACTTAACCCTCCATTGCCCATGTTCCCTGTAAGTATTAGCGTATGTGTGTCATATCCCCTCATGTTAAATGTATCTCCCAATTGACCGCTTTGACCCAGTGAAAAGCGGGATATAAATACAGCTACATAAATAAAAAGCTACATAAATACTCTTGTATGTTCTCTTACATACAATCTTTTGCTTTCTCTGTGCCCCAGAGAGTGATTTCTCCTCACTCTTTCACATACTCACTTTCAGCCTCTCCCCACTCTTGATCTTCCCATAACACAACAATCTTGCACTATCCTCTCAGCCCCTGTAACATAGACAGAGTAGTTGTAATTAACATGCGTTAAGGGGATGAATGCAGGATTTTTGTCATTTAATGCAAGTTAATTGGCAAAATCCTGTACTATTTGTCCTTAACCAACGAAAGGCCATCTCAAGTATCTTGCCATTTAAAATAGCATAACAGACATTGAATAGTAAAAAAAACTCTAAATAAGTACCAGTAGGTAAAATGTGTGATGAGGAGGACTATAAGTGGAATTAATTGCAATGATATGATAAAAATGTGCAAGCAAAGGTAAGACACATGTGATAACTAATAAAAACTGATAAGAACAGAAAATATTGTCATATCAGAGAAAGGGGTACTTATTTAGAGGTTTATTTTACTATTCAATGTCTGTTATGCTATTTTAAATGGTATTTTGTTGTATACTCTTTAAGTACCTATGATTTATTTATTTTATCATGGTCTATACTTATATTGGCATAGCATCGTCTATACAGGTTTTGTTTTTGTTTTTGTTTTTATCTATGATGTTTATTTTTTTTTTTTTGAAACTTTTATTTTCATTTTGCAACAAACAAAGAAACAACACACCAAAAAAGACAAAACAAGTATACAATAAGGAAAAGTAAACCCATTACCCCCCACCCCGGTGCTTCTTCTCTACCCGTTTGTATCAGCATGTGAGCGCTTCCAGCTAACAGTGATTATACATCAAACAATCAAAAAATATCCATAATACAGCATGATCATGAGACAGAGATATACACAAAGTTAGACAGTCAGATGAGAGCATTTAGCAAAATGTACAGATTCATTGAACATCTTCCATTAAGACCAATAAGAAGGAGTCTGAACGGAGGAAGCACACAGACGAGGTATTTGTTCATATTTACTGTAGAGACAGGCATGATTCCACCATTCATTGAGGCTCAGATGGGAACTAATTTCCCAGTATTACTTAATGAGGGAAACAGCAATGCCAAGCATAAAGTTCAAAAGGAGATAAGCCATTTCTTGGGAGAGAGGGGATCCCCGCAACTGGGCGAAGTCCCACTATCCTCCGAGAAGGGGACTCCTGAGAGTGCAATATAGACTAAATACAACCCCAGACCCGACGCCAGTTATACTGTAGTGCGGGATATTCATGCATAACATGAAATGAAGTAATAAACCAATGGCCACAGGACGTGTCCAGCAACCATTACCCTGAGTAGTGTTCCATATGTCTAAACTGTGAGGAGTGTAAAAAACACCGGTGGGCTAGAAAGAAGAGGGTCTGAGTGAGTGAGGCGGGTCGGAAACCCGTGTCCCTCTGCTCCAGATAAGGCTCCATTGCTCCGAGGTTAAAGTCACATGCAATTCTCTCTCCCATACTTTCTGCGCTATAGAGGTATCTCTAGTGATAGCATTACATAAGGTTTAGTAAAATTGGATGCTACACCCGGTAAACTACCGAGAGATCGGAAGTTTCCAATCAACCTTATGCAGAGAGTGCCGATGGCGGGAGTACTCTAGTGCTCCGAATGCAATGCTGAAGTTACACTGACCAGAGTCGGGAGTCGAAAGGTTGCATAGGAATATTAAAGGCACCTAAAGTGTCGAAAAACATTGGTGGATAGTGGGAATCTAATGGGAGAGTCATACCAGGGAGTAAGGTAAGAGGAATCGGTGAGCAAAGGCCCGCTACTATATCTAGCCACACAGGTCTGCTCGGTACTGGAGCTTCCAACCAACAAGCACCTTGTTTGAGAAGAAAAGATTGAGGGAGCACTTGAATAAAATCGCCACCAAGTATTAATGGAGTATTAGCGGAGGCCGAGGCCAACTGCGCAAAACTTGCATAGTGAGCAGGGTTGTCCACATTCGGGACATAGTGCAAATACACGTGAATTCACTATCTCCAACCTCAAGGTGTACACGGGCCCATCTACCCTCCATGTCAGCGCTAATATCAGGTACAGTAGCGTGCAAAAACTTCTTGACCAGAATGACTATCCCGTACCATTTGGAAACGGTGGGAGAGTAGGCAGCTACCATGTGAGGCCTAGCATTGAGTTTCAGTGTTTCAGCAGAGTGTAATGCGTTTCCTGAAGAAACACCTAATCAACGTGCTCGTGGCTAAGATAGCTAAGGATTTTCTTTCTGCTGAGTGGACCAGCAATGCCTTGTACGATGAATAATAAGATTTTACATGAGGCCATTCAGAAAAGTTAAAATTCTGAGCATGATAGCACACATAATTTCACTGTGTCCCTCAAACTGACTGTATCTGGCTGTACACATGACATAGGAAAATAAGCTAATATAATACAATGAAGCGCCCCACATTAACAAAGATAACCGCAGTACGGTAGAGGAGAAGCAAAACCCCAAAATTACTGGCGACCATGTGTCTGCGGGGAGAAACCCCAGAGAAGGCCGAAATTGAAAAAACATAGAACCTGTAGGACTGTGCGTGCTCCGAATCCGACCGAGGCACACATCATGAAGGGATAGGAGACCAAAGACAAAAGTCATACAGAGAAAGAAAGAAAGTCCAGGCTATTTCTGTGCTGGGCTATGACCGCCGCATCGGGCCCTTCAAAATGGCGGACAGAGCCGGCAGATAAGAGTCCAAAATTTGGGATTAGCGCATCTGTTCTGCTTCTTTGGAGTCCAAAAATGTTGATAATAGATCAGGATCCTCGAACGTCCTGGTCTGGTTATGGAGAGTCACTCGGAGCTTCGCTGGATACAACAGGCCAAAGCGAGCCTGTAGCTGTTGAAGTCGAGGGCGAAGAGCAAGGAGTTTCTTCCGACGGTCAACGGTAGGCTTTGCCAAATCAGGAAAGAAGGAGACCTTACGACCTTCATATTCCAAATGATGATTCGCTCGGGCTGCATGTAAAATTTGTTCCACTTGTTGATATCGTAGCAAGCTAAAGATAATAGGCCGGGGGGTCGTGCGGTTGAGCGCCATGCGGGCAGGAACACGGTGTGCTCGATCGATTTCCAGTTCTCTGTGAAAAGTAATCTTCAGCAAGGAGGGAAGAGTTTTGAGCAAGAATTCTCTTATATCTCCTGCTTCCACTCCCTCCGGCATTCCAAGGAGCCTCACATTGTTGCGACGGGCGCGATTATTGCTATCTTCCAACTCCTTTTGAAGATTCTGTATCTGGCGCTCAGCCTCGTCCAGTTTGCCCAAGCGCACCTCGTGCGAGTCGAGGACCCCCGCCATATTGTCCTGCCGTAATGAAAGACCTTCAAGTCGGTCTTGGAGCACTCCAAAGTCTTCTCGCAGGGCTCGAAGCGCTTCTCCATTAGACTGCACCAATTCCTTCACGCCGCGTATTTCCTCCAAAATCTCCAGGTGCATTGCGGGGTTTTCACGAAAGGGAACCATCTTCTGCGGGGAGGATACCTCCGTTTTGGAGCGTTTTCCGTGAGAAGAAGAAGGAGACCCGAAGTCCAAGCGCGCTGGTTTGTGGGCCGCCATCCCCCCCGAGGTGCCCCGGTCAGCTCGGAGCAAAATAGTAAATTTATATAGGTATTAAGTCAGGATTCTGAGTAGGCCTCTCGGGAGCTTCAACGCAAAGCGTCCTACCCGCTGGACATCAGGCTCCGCCCCCCCATCTATGATGTTTATTATTCTTATGTCTTGTTTGTATATAATATGTGTTAGTTTATATAACTTCTCTTTTTACATAACTGGTTTGTTCTTCACTTAACTGATTTTAACTCCCTGTTTATTTCTGCCTTTGATTGTAGAATGCTTTCAAGTATTTATTTATTTATTTTAATTTTTATTTGTAATGGTTTTTATCACATGTTTCATTTATGTTTCTTTTATGTATATTTTACCACACAGAGTTCTTTGATCCCCGAGGAAGGCCTTTGCCGAAACATGGCTTGTGTAGGGTCATTGTGGAACTGGTATTCCTATTTTCCTACTTTTACGCATGTGGTCTTAGTAAAAATTTCTGAAGTTTCTCACCTCTCAGTGAGCCCCTATTTGTCCTTAATGCACAATAGTTTACTGCAATACAGGTTAGATAATAATGAGATATAAAGCATACATAGAAACATGATGACAGAAAAAGACCATATGGCTTATCTGGTCTGCTCTTCCATATCAACTACTATAATTCTTTTTTTTCCTTTAGATATCTTCTGTATTTGTACTATGCTTTCTTGAATTCAGATATTGTTCTCATCTCTACTACCTCCACTGGCAGACGCATCTACCACTCTTTCCATAAAGAATTATTTTCGCACATTACTTCTGAGTCTATCCCCTGCCACCTTCATCCTATGTTCCCTCCTTGCAGATTTTTCTTTCAATTGAAAGAGGCTCTCCTCCTGTGCATTTATACCATGGAGATATTTAAACAACTCTATCATATCTCCTCTGTCTTTATGTCTGTCCTCATATGGCTTATAACGAAGCCCACTGACCATTTTGGTAGCTACATCTGAAATGACTCCATCATGTTTATATCCTTTTGAAGGTGTGGTCTCCAGAATTGCACACAATCCTCCAATGAGGTCTCAAAGACCTATCCAGAGGCACTACTGCCTCCCTTTTTCTGCTGGCCAATCCTCTCCCAACACACCTCATAATCTTTTCTACCTGTTTAGCTATTTTAAAATCATCAGACACAATTATACCCAGATCCCATTCTTCTTTTGTAGACAAAAGTACTTTATCTCCTATAATGTACCGCTCCTTTGGATTTTTGTAGCCCAAATGCATGATCCTGCATTTTTTTAGCATTACATTTCAGCTGCCAAATTCTATGTTCGCTTAATATACCACCCATAGCAAAAGCATCTAAGTGGTTTACAATAAAACAACAAGCTGCTGAGAAATAGAAAGGAACACCAATAAAATAGATAGGAAAGGAGAGGCAAATGCTAAAAGAAACAGCAGACTAGACAGGAGCTAAAAGGAGAGAACAGGACTAGACCATTCTTCAAGCTTAGCTAGATCCCTTCCCATGTTATCTACTCCTTTCTAGGTGTCTACTCTATTGCAGATTTTGGTATCATCTGCAAAGAGGCAAACTTTACCTGGCAGCTCTTCTGCAATATCACTAAAAAGATGTTAAGAAGAATTGAACCAAGAACAGATCCCTGCGGCACACCACTGGTAACCTCCTTCTCCTCAGAGTGAGCTCCATTTTCCTGTACCCTTTGTTGCCTTCCACTCAACCAATTTCTAACCCAGCCAGTCACTTTAGGGTTCATCCGAAGGAAACTCAATTTATTTATAAGTCATCTGTGTGGAACAGTGTCAAAGACTTTACTAAAATATAAGTACATCACATCTAGGGCTCTCCCTCAGCCCAACTCTCTGGTCACCCAGTCAAAGAATTCAATCAGATTTGTCTGACAAGTCCTGCCTCTAGTAAACCCATGCTGCCTCAGATCCTGCAATCCATTGGACTCCATAAACCTCACTATCCTTGGTTTTAGCAGCGTTTCCATTAATTTACTCACCACAGAGGTCAGACTAACCAGACTACAGTCCTCAACCTCATCTTTATTTCTGCTTTTCTGTAAAGGGACCAAATGTGCTTTTCTCCAGTCCTCTGGTATGACTCCCAATTCTAAAAAAATCATTCAAAAAGTCAGACAGCAGAGCTGCTAGAACTTTCACAAGTTCCTTCAGTACTCTCGGATGTATCCCATCTGGCCCCATCGTTTTAGTTTAGCTAGTTCCTCTGAAAATTGTTCAAGATCCTCTTCATTTCTGTTCCTATTTGTGGATGTTTTCTGAGTTTCTTCTCTTGGCCTTTCATTTGTGAATACAGAGCAAAAACAAACAATTCTGCTATATCCTCATCAGCTTATGCATATTCCTCCCCATCATCCTTGAGTCTAACAATACCATTTTTTCATGTCCTCCTCTCACTAACTTATCTGAAAAATGTCTTGACCACCGCCCCCCCCCCCGCAATTTTATTGCATTGGCTATTTCTTCTTCTTTTTATATCTTTGCTTTCTTGACTACTTTCCTAGCTTTTCTAAGTTTTTGCAAATATTTATTTAGCTATTTTCTATACTGCTAAAGCTACTAGTCTAAGCGGTTTCATGAGAATAACGTAGCCAACAGGGCTTTACATAAAACATGATAACATAGGGGCATGTTTACTAAACACCGTTGCTGTGCGGGTTCCCGTTAGTGTGCGGGTGCCATATAAGGAGTGGGCGGGCCAGGCCGAAAAAAGGAAAAAAGGACCGTACCTGTGCGCATCGCGCTAATGTGCGGGTCCCACATTAGCGCGTGGGAAGGCTAAGCGGGGCGTTGCCGGGCACATAGAAGAGCACAGTCGTAGGACAATGTTGAAGACAAAAATCAATGGTGCAGGGGCCATGGGTTCAATCCCCCAATGTGCGCAACCAAAGGCGGCAGGGTGAGGCATGAATAGTAATGTTGAAAAATCATTTCAGGAGGCATACCACATTTGGGCGGCTGTGGGTGTTGCGGTGGTACGTTTGTGCGGAAGTAAGTAATATTTTGTGTCATGAGGCTATGCGCTGTAAAATCTGTGGTGCATTATGCGGCGCGCTGTATGTCGCTTGTGTTTCGTGCGGCATTAGGCTGTGCGCGGGACATCTTTTGCGTTTTGGGCGGCAGTAGGTGGTGCTGTGTTAGTTGTGGACGGCATGAGGCGGTGGGAAAATGTCCCTGCACAGGACCCGAGACGTAGCACAATGGTCAAGACACCAACCAATGGTGCAGGGGCCATGCGTTCAATACCCCATTGTGTGCAATCCAAAAAGGCTGGCAGAGGCATAAATAGTAATGCTGAACAAGAAAGTTTATGGAGGCACACTAATTTTGGCCGTCTCCAGGCGTCGCGCATGAAAGTTTGTGCGGCAGTAACTAATTTTGAGCGTCATTATGCGTATCGCTAGCAGATGTGGGGGGCATGAGGTGATGCGCTGGAAATGTGGGCGGCATCAGGCAGCGCGCTGTTACTCTTGTGCGGGTCTGGCAGCAGTAGGCGTCGCGCTGTTAGTTGTGAACGGCATAAGGCTGTGCGCAAATGTCCACACACAGGAACTGAGCCGTAGCACAATGGTGAACACACTGAACAATAGTGCAGGGAGCATGTCCCCAATCACCCACAGTGTTCGTCCACAACGAGGCACTATTTTAGGGGTCATAGAACGAATGTTCAGCATAAGGCGGTGCGCTGATGGGCATGAGGCGTTGCAAAATATCCTTTTGGAGGCACTGTAACAGTAGCCTGCAGAAGTGGCGCATTGATGGGTACGCACAGGAACAGACCCACAGCACAATGATGATGACACTGACCAATGGTGCATTGATCAGGGGTTGTATACACGGCTGTGCAGAAATAGAAAAGGCTGGGTAAAGCATCACCTGTCCTAGGTAATATTGCCAGAGGAGGGACATGAAGTTATTGCCCACATAATGTGTTAGAGGAAAAAGGCGCTGCGCTGATATCTAAGCCAAATGAACAGAGCCACAGCAGAAGGGTGAACACACTGCCCAATGGTGCTTGCATCATGGGTCCAATCCCCCGCTGTGTCCAATGAATAAGGCTGGTTGAGCCATCACCTGTCATGATGAATAGTGAGCTAGGAGCCATGCTACCATCTATTGTTTTTACTACTGATAGCAAATGAACTATGGAAGCACTGTAATAGCAGGTAATGCATAAGGCGCCCATCAAGGTACCTCAGAGGTCAAATTGTAACGTGCACTGTCCACTAACGAAACACACAATGTTGTGTATAGGGTGCGTATTGTTTGCCGTAGGAGGCAGGGCATTGACCAAACACAGTCAGTGCTAGCACCATTGTGTATTGTAATGCATGGAAATCCAAAGTAGGTGAGCAGACATGCAAGATGGAACAGCAGTGTAGCAGAATGGTCATGGCACTGACTGAACGTGAAGGGGTCATGTGTCAAAATGAGCAGTGACTAAGCCTGGCTTACCTACATCTGTGTACAGCATGCAATTGGACAGCAATCTGTGAGGCCAGCTAAACACAAGCCCACCCCAGTGCACAGGAGTATGTCACCCTTTAGGGTGTCACAGAATGCACATCATAAACACCCATGTCAGTGATGGCGAGTTCACATGTAACCCAAACACTGCACAGATCTGAAAGGAAACGTAAAGCAGAACGACATGAACCACAGACATCACATGTGCTGCAGTACAAAAATGACATCCAGGCCATGTGGCATCCACAGAAATGCACACACAATTGGGGCTAGCTGTAGCTATGTACAGAGTGATGGTAATGTAACATCCTATCATGATAGTGTGCGACAGACGACGTGAAGATGTGTCCAGCAGATGAGCCTGAAATAGCACGACAGGTGAAATCTCATGATGATAGTGGACCAGCGGTGCTATGCAGAGCACACACACAAGAGGCAACCATGGAGAGATGAAATGCAGGAAGGTGTAGGAGTGCAGGATGGGTTGTAGCAGCATGCACATCAGGGCAGGATGACACAAGAGCTGGGAGACAGAAGATGGACAGAACCATGGTTCAAAACTCAGATGAGGGTACAATGTGCTTACATCACAAACCTGCCAACATCTGGCCGCCAAAGACATGGAAACGACATCTGTACCACAAGCAGACACAGCCAAGAGAACAGAGATGAATCACACCGATGACCACTCCCACAAATCCAAAAACAACCAACGGTAGCACAGAACAACAACGTCCACGTCATAGCAAAGGCTGCATTCACAAACAATCCAGCCACCCACACAACACACGTGCTGGTTGTAAGGACAGGCAAACCCACAGGAGAAAGCATGGAGAAATGCACCTGGTGATCTGCTGTGTACAGATCACATCACATTCTGTATATGGTACCAGGGACACATGCACACACACACAATGATATGTTATGCAGTGGATACAGCATGCAAAAGGAACAGACCACATCACCCCAATCGTGAACGACCCACACATACCCCTACCTGAAGCACGGACTAAATGCAAAGCCATCCCACCCACCCACACAGCCATACATCAAACACAGACACACCAAATCACAACCCAACAGTAATGAAACGCACACGGAAGAACTACCAGACCAGATGCCTCCAACCCCCTCACTGTACCTCTGAAATTAAACTAATGCCTGCAATGGACGTGACATCTAGCGTCTGAACTGTATGCCTCCTCTTTACGGAAAACCCTACCAAGCTGCCCTGGAAATAAGACAGACCAAATATCCTCTAGAAAACAGCTGAAAAAAATCCAGTACCAGGAAGTCCTCAATCCTTACACATAACCAACCCTATACGAATCAGACACTGTCCACAATCTGTCAATGTCCATAGCATGTCCTATGTGCCCTGCGGTCACCCTCAATGTAGCCTCCCTGGGGATGGCCCTGCCCTACCTGTAAAACACCCCCCCCCACTTGTAATGTAATGCTGATATGACCCGCAGAAATGTTGCATCAACATACACCTACATAAATGAATACATAAAAAATAAACACAACAAGAGGAAAGTAAATAACCTACAAGGGCAGTGCTTGATCTGTGCTGGAGCTTCCCAGTAATTGCGGACAGGATAGGAGCCAATTCAACATGAGAAAAGGCGCAGCACACACCTGCTCAACCTCAAGATGACCACACCCCCAGGTGCAGTGCTGTGCAAACAACATTAAGAAAGAGACCCATGTAACAGCTAATATGTGCTGGCTAGACAACACAGAGTGAACACCTTGCTGTACACTGACGACAGACAAGGGTGTGTGTGGAGGTGATGAAGCAGCTGTTAAATAATGTTCCAGTTACCATATATTCCAAAATAAAATAAGATGTTGTGAGATAAAACTGCTAAGCACTGTGTGAACAAACATGCCCCCAACCATACACACAAACAGCACACTGAGGTAAATCAAGACATTATATTCCAAAGGGAGGGCTTGTATGGGGATGTGCACCACTCAGTGATGTGCCAAATTGCAGACACATACACAGCTGTCATCAAACACCAATGTGAGCACAGGGGTCCATGGAAATTACCAGCAAATCCATAGACACACGTGTAAATGTGGTCCATGAGTGGAGGAGCAGTCTAGTGTCCCCAAAAATGTCTTGCACACAAGGCAAACACGCATCATATCACAACAGCACACCATGCGCCCCGTGGCAAGTCACTGGAGGTACATGTGCAAGAAAACCCTGGATTCCCATGGTCCCAAGGAGTCATGTGTGATGGAATGTTAAACATTGTACTGCATGTATGTCACAGAGATAAAGCAGAGAAAGAGACACATGTCTGAACAATGAACATATTTATTTCTCTAACACGTCTCATACATACCATACACAGTGTAACCAGAATTGCAAGGTGGGTCCCACCCTGGCAAATGATGGGAACACAGTCACAAGGTCAAAATGCACATGCCACGCGAAGGTCAACTCCAGAGCAAAACATAATGGCACGAGAGAAAATGTTCATCAGGTGCATGATATGCACTGTGTAGCAGGGCCACACACCACAGCAGATGCTGCATGCACACAATGTGTCATTCACATATGAGTGCATGTAGACGACAGGTGTCGCAGGATGAGAAACCAAAACACATAACATTTCCCCCCCAAACATAGCCCTCATGCAACAGAGGAGGTCACCAAATGAAAAAAACATATGCTGCCAAGATGTTGTAATGTGACAAACACATCTGCAAACGAATGTCAGAACTCCCACATAATGGCTGATCACCACATCAGCAATGCGTCAATGTACACCCCAAATATCATCTCAAGCTTACTGACTATATGCTAACAGGTAGCAGGGACACATGAACAC
This sequence comes from Ichthyophis bannanicus, assembly GCA_033557465.1. NCBI lineage: Eukaryota > Metazoa > Chordata > Amphibia > Gymnophiona > Ichthyophiidae > Ichthyophis > Ichthyophis bannanicus. The sequence goes on from CM066037.1 coordinate 352,059,616, forward strand.
AGAGTGAATACAAACCACACAACCGGCTGAATTGTGTAGACATAACACCATGCAGGAGGTTCCCTTGCATTGTCTGTTGGTTACACAGTCCCTGGCCACATATAGCAGGTTCCATGGAATGCAGATGTGTAGTACGAAAATGGACACCCACACTAATACACCCCAAATATAATGTCCTAATGAGAGTGTGGTAAATGCAGGGGGTAACACAGGACTGTGCAGACGTGCAATGCAAGGTGTGGCCATACATGCAGAGTATCATGTCTGAACATCAAACAAAAACAATAATCAGCATGTTAATATGCAAAGGATGGAAAATAATCTCACAGCGCACCACACCGAGGCCATAGTTCCACCTGTTGTGGCTCACAAACATAGTCACTCCGATGCACAAGCACCAGCCGGACACTAACATGGTACAGTGATGCCACACATGAATGTCAACCCCATTGCCGCCTCCACACATCAATCAAGGATGGTGGTGGGCATGACCGTGTGTTATTGGCAAAACATGTGGCAGGTGGACATAGACAATTGGAACGCTGTAACTGTTCCCCCCTGGCACAATCACGGCTGTATGCTACAGTTCAAATAAACAGATCAGGGTATCCTGTGTGCCATGTCACAGACATGGGCCAAAGCTGTGCACTAAACAACCTGTGAGGAATGTCCAAACGACACAGATGATGTCAGTCCCTGATGCGCAAACTGTACCAAAAACAAAGGTTCCCTGACATCCAAAATATCACTTACAAACATCCCATGCAAACATGGGCATGCATAGTAAAGTGTCACATGCCAATATGGCACAGTCCCTGGAAGTTCATCTGTGTCCCTGCAATCAGCAGGACTCTCAGCTACAGCATGGCACAAAATGTGTGCTGCACATGTCTGTCATGGTCAAACCAGCAGTCCAAGAGCAATAATGTCCAGCACAGGCCTGTGTTCCACTCACAGAAGTCAAACATCAAATGGGAGATTTCCCAGGAAACAATAACATGGTGCACTGTCACACAACAGGTGTTGGATGGGGAGCCGAGATGCACTGGAGGAAATGGGTCCGTCATGTCCACTTCCCTGTGCAAAGAAAGGATAGGTATGGCCAATATTAGTAACCCTGCAACAACAGCACAAATTGCCACAATGCACAAATTTCAGATTAAAGTGATGCAAATGCAAACATGGGAGGATATGCACATCAAATAAAACACAAATGGGAAGGAAAAGTACATGTTGCTGCAGACACGGGTGTCACATGGAGATGGGTATGTTAAATACCATGTCACACAGGCATCTCACAGCTACACACTATATGCATCTGTTTGTGTCTACAGAGATGCAACATTACATGTCCATGAGATGAACTGATACCCCACAACAGGTACAGCCAGATGTAATCACAAAAAAACAAAGGAGTAACCTAACCTATGTGTCCATCATGTGTCCCTCATCAATTCCATCAACTGCTGCATATCCACACCAGGTCACAGCGAATGGAGACGATGTCAGGCCAACCAGTAGAACCAACATGTAAAGTCACACATGAGGGATCTCCACATCATGCCTATGTAAGAGAGAATGAAATGTTGCTCAACACCAGTCCCACATAACACAAGACACAACTCTGCTCACCAGAAACGTGGACGATGATGAAAAGGTGAACAGCACTACTGTAGAGGTATCAAACCCCACAATGCCCCCCAGGTGCCCACACCCATCACAGCACATGACAATGTATCATGCTTGTACAATGCAGCACCACATAGTCAACCCATAAACACCCACCCACACAATATGCGTCGTACAATGTGACAGCTGTAATACGTGGCCTGTCTGTGGCCAAGTGCTAATTTGTGCAAATAATGGTCGAGTCACATGCAATGACACCCTGATGATGGCCTATCTAACTAAGATAGTGGAGGCAGCAGGTGTAGGTTCCGCCAAACAAGCCAATCAAGGCCCACATGTGGATCTGGTGTAAATCTAGCCGAAAACCCTTTACAGCACAAATAATGGACACAACCGCACATGGAGATGTGTGACAACAGCAAAATATGGGTGAGAGCGGCTCACAGAATATACGTTAACAACACCAGCTGCAAAATATGATACATAACAGGCTAGATGTTGTCCACCTGACATCACACACATACAATGTATCTGTAGCTCTACACACCCTGGACTCCAGCATCTCGGCTGATGTTCTGCCATGTGCCAGTGACACACACCGACAGCAGTGTCATCATGTATGTCCTGTGTAGTGGAAAGAAAAAACAACCTTGTCAGGTTCCAGCGGGGAACGCCACACTGCAACATACTGTCCCTAGCTGTAATACACCAAAACATGAACCAACAACGGACTGTGCACCCTCACACTGCACAGATCTTGCACATGGGAGAGGCACCATGTACATGTGTGATGCTAATTCCAAGGCCCCCCCACATCCCTCAGATGCCTCCCCCCCTCCTGCTGTCCCACACACGTGCCAAAACAGGTGGATGGACACACCATGTTGGTGACGCATCCCAAGGTCACACTATACGTCTGTGTCTCCCATGTTGAGACCAACACCCCCCTCTCTGTGTGTAGTACCCTCCAATTTTGTCTTGTAGCACAGTGTAAATACCTCTGTCACCTGAAAATATGCCTCAATACCACCTGTATCCACTGTGTAGATGCATATTATGCAGTGTACATCTCCCCCAGCAAAGAATAATGACAGTTGTGTGCTTATCATGTGCCGAAATACATGGCAATGTCAGCACCATGTCTGTCCAAAATAACCCCCATGTCTGTATGTCACCTGACCATGATCGTTGCATGTTAACCCATTGTGTAACTGTGAGAATGTCCACCCAAGGATAGTTTCGATGTCTCACTGGCCCAAATAACCACCACATAGGTCTGTGTGTGTATGTGGATATAACATCCCTTGCTAGTGTCCTCAAGGTATCCGTGTCTCTGTACTGTGCTCTCCTGCCATACACACAGCATGTCCCAGAGGCATGAGGCAGATGTAGAGATACTATCAACTACATATGCCACTCCCAAAATGGAAAACCCCAAAAAACTGCAAGGCCCAACACATCCAGCGTCACAGTTGCCTAATGAAATCCACCCATTCAGGATCTGAGCCACTGCACATCTGTATGTGTGTACATGTAATATAATGCAATGCATGACTCCACCACAAATGGACTGTAGCAATCATATGGCCCCCTGGCTGTACACTGCACATGTCCACATAATTCACCATATCCATGTCTGTGACACCTGATGAGGCATACCTTACCACACACTGTGCTGTTGCAGAAATACACGTGACACGTTATCAATAACACCATTGGAACGTTATCAGGCGCATGTGTACTGTGCTATGTCTGACATATTGCATTGAAAATATCCAACATACAGACATAGCAAGCTGACAGGAGCAGAACATACACACACAAGCACCCACAGATTGTACTACACAAACAAAGAGCCCGCATGAAAGCTCTCCACAAACATGGGCCACCCTATCACACAAAACCCCTTACCATCTGCCAGACACCGGGCTCCTCACACACAAGAACAACAAATAACTGTGTCTGCACAGCAGTTGCTATCACAAAAAACCACTAACTGGTACTGTGACCCCCAAAAGCTCTGAAAGGTGTAGCAAACACCCACTGACCCAATACACCAACAGCTGCTACTGTGCTCTGTCCACATTGTCCATCACACACCCATGACTACATGTTATGATGGATGTTTACCAAAAGGACAATGCAGTGTTGCATCTGAATGCTAAATGGTCAAAACATCACCCTTTATAAACCTCACACGCACACAACAGCACATATATGTGGGTAGATGTGCAATACATACCAGTGAATCTGTCTGCAATCAATCGACGCCTGACCGTAGTGCCTGCCTGTGTGTCACCACAGGCACGTACAGGGGGGCACGGTGGATCCTCCTCCACATCCTCATTAATCTCTGCAGGGATATCATGCCTGAGAGCAATGTTGTGCAGGATGCAACAAGCAACGATAATCTCTGCAACAGTCATTGGCGAATATTGTAAGGCCCCACCTGTTCTATCCAGACACCTGAAGCGACTTTTCAACACGCCAAAGGTGCGTTCTATGACTGAGCGGCTGGATGCGTGGGCCTCATTGTACCTCCGCTCTGCACGTGTCCGTGGTTGACGCACAGGTGTCATGAGCCAGGGCCGACACCCATACCCTGCATCACCTGCAGAGAAGAATGTTGCATGTGAATGAATGAGCGCATAACACCATCAATTGACAGACGTATAGACGAGAGAGACAACCCACAACACATCGGGAAAGACATATTTGACATCACAAATATCCACCAGACCGAACAACACCTTTTGTGATAGACACACAACAAATGCCCTGTGAAGTCAGTAGAGACATGTCAGAGAACAACACAATCCCACCTTGTCCCCCAAAAAAACCCCTATGTTGAGCACACGTGCCCTGTCATGTGGCTCATGTTCTCATCACCGACACCATCACCATCAATGGTAGACTACGCAACAAACACACATGACACATACAAACAATATATGTTAGCAAATTAAAGAGCACAATAATGTGTGCAGAGCCAATGTAGGCGCACACAGACAACATGTCTGACTGTGATGTCAGCCAGGATGAACACAATATCACCTTGACACCCCATGTCCTCAAAGGTCTCCATATCTACATATAGCAGTGTAACGCAAAATGCTGTTGACTGCTGTCCACAAACCATCTCAGTACACACCATGTCTACTGTACCATCACCGTTCCATCCTTGTTAAGCTGCGCTCCACTGAATTTAACATTGTAGGCCACATGAGTTGTAAAACATCACAGCTACTGAGTATGACAACGTTCCTGTGTATGTCCCACCAATACCCCTACGTCAGGCCACAACATAGGCCCATGTCCTTGCTGTCACCTCTCCCAAATGATGAGTCACATCAGGAGAATCACGGACAATGATGCCTAGGCACTGCACATGTGCAGTGGACAAAGGTAATGCTAACCCTAGACTCGACCCCACCCCTGTAATGGCAGAGGACAAAAGCATTTCCCCAGCTATGCCAAAAAGTACACCCAATAGCAAAGGCAAGGAACATGCATCATATGTTGTCAACCCCCTCCCCCTCCTGTCCAGCAAACAACAGCTGACAAACCCATGACTGCTTGAGTGTGTGGCCCTCACACGCACATGACAAGCATCAGGAGCATGGATTGTAAATAACACACATCTGACATGACCTAACACAGGTACAATCTAAACCCATCCATACACAGGTGGGTGCGAATGCCCCCCCCCCAATACCTGTGTCCAGAGGTAATAGAGGCGCAAGTAGCAATACACACCCGAGACACACATCTGAACAGGTGCATATGTTCCGTAACACCACCAGCATCTCTACATCACATATGGCTTCGAAATGGATGTGACATGGCTACTCATGTCCCCTGTTAAACAATGTCTACAGTCCTGTAATTAGGTAACGTCACAACATTTTTCGATTTGCTGAATGTGAGTTCATGTTGCTATTGCACAGTGGGCAAATACTGCAACACATGGGTGATGTTACGGAAACACATACATATATGACTAATCATAGAAGATATATATGGAGATACTCACCCAGCAATATACAGTCACCGTACTGTCCATCCTCAAATTCCCTAAATAGTGCTGAGCGATGCAGGATATAGGAGTCATGGGTGGACCCTGGAAACCTTGGGACCACATTCAGAATATGCAGATTAGCATCACATACAACCTGAACATTCAGGGAATGGTAGTGTTTGCGGTTGCGGAACACCACCTCCCTGTCTCTGGGCGGGACCAGGGCAACATGTGTGCAATCAATAGCTCCCATCACATGTGGTATCCCGGCTAAAGCCTCAAAGGCCTGGTTCAGGGTCCCCCATTTTTGCCTACTGTGGGGAAGGCCTATGTAATCCCCCACCCGGCTGACCATAGCACGCAGTACTTGGTGGAGACAGTGTGAGAAGGTGGGGCGGCTCATGCCACCCACTGCGGCCACAGATGACTGGAAACAGCCAGAGGCAAAGAAATGTAAGGCAGCAAGGAGCTTGACTACACCTGGTATGGCATGGGACTGGCTAGTCAGGGGCTCGAGGTCAGGTCTCAGATCCTCATACAGCCCCCTAATAGCCCTTGTGCTCAGTCAGTACAGGGAGATGACCTGGTCCTCAAGCATGCCCTGGAGCTGGGCCCTGGGCCTATAGAGCCGCATCTGCCGAGCCTGCACCTCAGCACGCCGTCTGTGCCGTCCCTGCACAGCACCTCTCTGGCCAGCCACCACAGCAGCAGGTCTGAGTTGCTGCGGGTCCACACCCATGCCCTGTGCCACAGCCCCATGGACATCATCTCCCCTGTCCAGCAACCGCAGCATCTGCCCACGTCTTCGGGCACATGCAACAACTATTATGTCCTCCATGTAAGCCCCTCTGTGACTACACAAGCACAAACACACAGACACGCACAGACACACAGACACGCAGACACACACACAGACACACACACACACACACACACTTCCCTAAACACTGGACAAATGGCAAACCACAACAAACAACAAAGACAACAAACAAATCCCACAAATCCCACTGTTTGCAGGTCTCACTACCCTTTGGGAAGGTTATTGCTAGCAGATGTGAGATCTGGATGAGACATGATGTCATCTGTGTGTGAACATCTATGACATGCAGTGTTGGTACCCCTCTCCCACCTGTGTGTGTATGCAAGTAGTGGATGACACAGGTCAATTGTATGAGGGGTGTCCCTGAACCGTGCCTCACACGTACGACACTCAGATTCCCCCTGGATGATATCTCCCCCATATAGATATGTTTGTGTCATGCACACAAGAGTACATGGTACATCTCCCAGATGTCCGTTGATATTATCTGGGTATGTCCCAACCCACGTCAGCCTGCAGCCACCTGCCCTCACAATGGCTGATTGTGATTAGGTCAAACACAGCGGTCAGCCAACCGGGCTCACAACACCTGCTCTCAGATTCTCCAAACAAACACATGCCGCGCCTACAAAAACACCCTCAATGTTTCCGACTCAGCAGTCTCCTTTTATACAGGTTACTGTTATTTCCCGTTTTTCGTTATCGCACCGCTTGTGCGCGGTGCGCATGTGCAGGACGTCACGCATCGGCGTCTGTCTGTGCGTGCCGTGCATGTGCAAATGTTGTCACGTGTGCGTGTGTATGACTGCGACGTGCATGTGCCAATTGGGGCGCATGTGCGTTTGTGTGTGCGCGGAGCCCATGTGAACCCCGTTACGCATGGGCGTATGCATTGCCGCGACGCCATGATCCACACACAAACGGCCATGCGCTAAGAGTTGCGCCTGCGCGTCGCACACACAACCGTAGAGCGAAACGCATGACCATGCGCAATTCCACACATGCGTGTGGCACAAGCAGCGCCGTCGCACAGTGACGCATGCGCAACGTATGCTCCGTCCAAAAAACTACAAATGCACCCAAACGCAAGCCAAACGTTGAGGGTTGGTTGAGGAGCTAGAGCGATTGTAGAGAGAGGTGTTGTACTTGAGAGGCGGTGTAGTGAGAGGTGGGTCTGTGTCATTTGTGTAGCCATATTTTCTCGTGTTGTATGATAAGTACCCATATCTGTAGTCTGTCATTGTGTGTGTTAACTTGTCTGTGTATTGTGTTGTTGACTGTTCTGTTCCTGTGCTGTGTGCCCTGTGCTGGGGTCGTGGTTGCTGTGTCTGTCAAGTGCCTGTTGTGGGAGGGACAGAGGGGGTGAGGTGCGGTGGGGAGACGAGTGGGGAGGTGAGTGGGGAGCAGAGAGGAGGGAGGAGGGCGATGGAGAGAGAGACAGAGTCGGAGCAAGTGGGGGTGGGGGTGCGTGAGGGCGACCCAGAGGGGTAGAGAGAGGGTTAGGGAGAGGGAGGGAGGGACAGAGAGTGGTAGAGAGAGGAATAGGGATAGGCAGGGAGGGACAGAGACAGAGAGGGACAGAGAGAGGGTGAGAGGGAGGCTGAGGGTGGGGGAGGCTGAGCCCGGTTTCCATGCAGGTGAGGTGGTGCCGCCAGTACCACTGGTGGCAGGGCCTGCGGGGACTGAGGGACCTGTGGAGGTGGGGGCAGCGCCAGGGCCATCAGTACCTGCCCAGCCCGCTCCCAGCAGGCACACTGGGAAGAGGAAGTGTGTCCCTGTGTCTGAGGCCCTCAGGAGGAGGGCAATAAGGTTCACAGACGCTGAGAACCACAACCTCCTCTCCCTGGTCCTTGAAAACTACGAGGTTCTGTTTGGCCGACAGAGCACACGGACAGGCACAGCAGGGCGTCAGGTGGTGTGGGAGGAGGTCCAGCAAGGGGTCGCCGAGGCAGGGGGCCCCCTACGGGATTTTGATAGCCTGAAAAAAAGATTTTCAGACATCAAAAGAGGTGTACGGCAGCACCTCTGTGCCGAAGAACAACATGCTAGGGGTACAGGAGGGGGGGGCCCCCTACCAGCCATGCTGACGGCCCTCGAGCAACAGCTGGCCGAACGCCTGGGTCTGGTGTACACCTATGGGCTGCCTGCACTGCTGGATACTGCAGAACCACATGCAGGTATGTATGTCACGCATATCCATCACATCTCATAACCTCCCTGATATGACCAATGTGTACACAGCTGACATTTGCAGATGCACACACATAATTATCTCCCCAGTCCAAGAATGTCCTTAGCCTGGTGTCTGAGGCTGTGTGCACACCCCATCATACCATATGGTGTCCAACACATAGACACAGTGCCACCACTATCTCCGGAACCATGAGGCTCTGAGATGTGTTGCGCACTGTGTTTTGGGTTGTATCCCTGAAGGTGGAACGATAAGGCGGTCCGAGTAATCATATGTAGATGGTGGATTAATGTCTCCCACCGCATGGGGTCATGGGACAGTTGTCATGGAATATATATTGGCCAGGGTAGGGGCAAAGGGAAATGGTCACCACAAATGCAGTATACAGAAATGTCCCTCCAAACTGTATTTAACAATCCGTCATGTGTTTGTTTTGTATAGAGTATTGTAAACATGGGGAACAGACTATAATGTACCTGTACTGTAACCCAGGTACCCAGCAGCGTCATGTGTCCTTTGTCAGGAGCCCTGCAGGCAGGTACACACACAGCAGATGTATGAGGATAGTGGAGGAACATCCAGGCCTTGCCGTACCAATCTCTGACAGTCAGACAGGTTCTGCAAACCCTTTGTCCTGCAACACAATCATTGCCCATTGGGAAGCCAAGGGTATATCAACCCCGGGGGTTTCCCATGATCGCACCAACCTCTGGCCATGTATTGCACCCGCATCTATGGGATCTCTGAGCTCATTACAGGGTAACTATGCCATCAGTACAGCTGGACTGTTTGCAGGTCTCACTACCCTTTGGGAAGGTTATTGCTAGCAGATGTGAGATCTGGATGAGACATGATGTCATCTGTGTGTGAACATCTATGACATGCAGTGTTGGTACCCCTCTCCCACCTGTGTGTGTATGCAAGTAGTGGATGACACAGGTCAATTGTATGAGGGGTGTCCCTGAACCGTGCCTCACACGTACGACACTCAGATTCCCCCTGGATGATATCTCCCCCATATAGATATGTTGTGTCATGCACACAAGAGTACATGGTACATCTCCCAGATGTCCGTTGATATTATCTGGGTATGTCCCAACCCACGTCAGCCTGCAGCCACCTGCCCTCACAATGGCTGATTGTGATTAGGTCAAACACAGCGGTCAGCCAACCGGGCTGCCACTTGAAACTGTCACTGGGTTGAGGGACACCATGTACCTTGCCGTGGGGAGTCCACGCATATCTGTGGCCACTCTGCCCACCTCCCCATGGGTCAGCTGTTCCCCCCCAGAGGCCCAGGCATCATTCTTGTGTCTCTCAGTGCACACACCTCACGTTGTTCCGGATGGTCCTGTCAGTCACAGAATCACCCTGGAAAAATGCTGGTGTGTTTGCGAGTACAGTGCCCTATGAATGCTGCTGGCCAGTGCTTGCCCTAAGAAGCCACATGTTACAGCAAAATGTGCATGTCCCTGGCCTTCACGTTGTTTCACATCCACGTTTTCTGCTCCCCTGCCTCCCTGCCACTCACCCTCTGTCTCTCTGGCTCTCCGTGTTTCGCAAGCTGCCCCTGCATTGGGCAGTCTGCCCCCTGATGTGCTGTGGTCCATCAGTGTCCCAGCCATCCCCCTCTCCCAAGGTGAGGCGTGTCAGCTGATTGGACATGTGTTCCGTGTTGTAACTATAGAAAAGCATGCATGCACCTGCATGAACAGAACCTTACACCTGGACGCCATTTGTCCACATGGTATTTGTGTGTGCAATCACGTCACAATTCCCCCCCCCCCATGTCACACCACAAAAACACCACGAGATGCAATACCCGGAGGGACAAATATATAGCTGTGTGATACACAGATGTCACGTATCCTACATAGGCTATGATTTGCTGTCAGCCGCATGGCCAATGACTGTACCCTGACGGTGCACCCCCACCCCCAAGGTTTCAGGTACAGAACATCCATCACACACATCCCAATCAACGTCGGAGAGGGTAGTTTCCACAGGACTATGCATCATGTGGGTCATGTATCTGTGGCATGTGTAGAGGTAATGCACATACCCAATCACGTGCAATCTGTGCCTGTGCTATCACCCTCCCCTACCTCACAGTCACACATGTACACGGTCAGTCAAATGTGGTGACATGTGACTGTTGTGGGGGACAGGGACAGCACAGAGTATGGGGTGGTGGTGCGTCATGGGTAGCCTAGTATCCACACCTGCCAGCACAGCAGGCAGCCAGTACAGCAGTGCGGGCATAGATATTCCCTGACACATGTTATGGGAAAAGTATTGGCCAGGTGTGTCAATACACGTATTCACACAACTGAAGGGCAGATGTGTCACCCTTCCCCTGACCCTGTGGCTGCAGCAACACATGACCTGTGCTGTGACGATGACATATGTCCGCACTGAGATATGTTGTGGACCCTCTCAGCTGCAGCTAGTCCTGTATTGGCGTGTTTACCCATGGCCCCCATTTAGGATACAGGGACACATACAACATGTGTTACACATCCCAGCAGTGTTTGAAACAGTTCCAGACATGTCATGGTGTAGCAGCCCCTAACCAACTCCACCATCACTGCCCTATGTCACCTCATCTGTCATTGTGCATTTGTCTGTGACTGTTTCCTTTGTATCTGACATACTCTACGCACACTGCTACATGTGTCTGTCAATTGTCCCCAGATACTCTGCAGTGGTAGCTCCCTACATTGTAGCTTCGTGGCAAACACATGTAGCACTGGGGAGACAGTATGTCCCATGGGAATCTGCCGTGTGCAATGGCATGCACACTCACACCGAAACTATCATGGATGGTGTACCTGTTGGTGCTGTGTAGCCCTGTCTGCACATACGTTAGCCACATGGGGTGTGGGATGGACTGCTGGATAAATGCACATATGAGGATGTAGTCAAACATGGAGGCCACACAGGCCGTGCACGGCTGACTCCCAGACCAGTTTCCCTGACACAGGTACATGGTGTTGGGCGATAGGTATGTGGGTATGTGGGGGCCCTGTATGCAGCACACATTCAGAGTCCCCAGAATATCACATATGTGTGGTATGGATCACACACATAGATGTTGCTGTACAGCTGACACATCTGTTTTTATCTGTGTTTGCACACAATACAGGTGACTATGGTACATTGCTGACACATGCGGAGCAGGAGGAGGCCGCGGCGGCGGAGGAGGAGCTGGGGCAGGAGGAGGGGGAAGAGGAGGTGTGGCAGGCAGCTGAAACAGAGGGCCCTGATACTGTAGCCGATGTGGGGTTTCTTCCCCAGGGGGAGAGCCCAGGTCCCCGTGAGGGTCACATGGGGCCTCCACGGAGCCCCACACCACCAATGTTGTCTGCAGCAGGAGCTGCTGCAGCAAGCACCAGGCCGCAACGAAACAGGGGAGGATGTGCTACTAGCTGAGCTGCGGGCCCGTGGTGCTGCATCACAACGCGACAATGAAGGTGGGTAATGAACAATCTTACCATGACCCATCACTATGCTGTGTGTACATAGGCTATCAGGTGTGCACCCTGTGGCGGGACTGTCAATATTAAAAAAGCCACACACAGACACGTGGTGTTACAGAAGCTATCATTGTGAGACACGTCAGCGTGCATATGTGCAACACAGTGCTGGCAGTGGAATCAAAGTGTGAGCCACACATGCCACAGCAACTATATATCAGGACACACAATTGGTGTGTCGTAGCAGTACCACTGAGCTATTACTCTGTCTCCGGTTATAAATCCCCTATGTTTACTGTGCAGTGTGTTTGCCCACACACATGTGCACAGCTGAGAGGGAGATGTGGAGGGGCGTGGCCGTCACAGCCACAACACACACACCTCAAATCCATCTCAGGGGTGTATCTGTGGTGTATGTGACAGCATACCCTCTACAGCTGTGATATGCGTGTCCACATTACACAGTACACATTTGCGTTACATAATGTTTGTGCCTTTGTTGCCTAATGACAATGTTACACACAGCCTGACAGCCCAGAGAGTGTTAACACCTACAGATGCAGATGTCACAGTACTGATGCGTCTGGTGCCTCATTGTGTGGGGGAACACCAAATGAAAACATATAACAGGTCAATGTAAGCCTCATGGCTGTAGCACACCCATGTGGCATTGCTACATTGTGGCAACTGTCCCCTGGGGCAGCGGGAATCACGGTTCACATACAAAGGCCTAACCTATGTTTGATAGGCAACGTCATAATGGCCCCATCCAACATAGCCTTTATCAACAGGTGTCCACACAGCATCATATACGACATTATCGATCACAGAGCCTCATACACACAGAGATCACTATGTCCACACTAGACACGATCAGATGTACCTCTACCCTGGTTGGGGTGGAAACACTACCCTACGGTCACGTGCATGCCCACAACTAGGGTTGGCTGTGTGACATACAGACAGAGTGGTGACGCTGTCCTGCACATGTATATTCCTGCAGCACAGCCGTCTGAGGCGGCCGGTCATTAGGGGCGGTGGGCCATATTACGTGTCCTTGCATCAGCATTGTGGATGCGGCCATCAGGTGATGTGGTTGTGGGGGACACTAAATGCAGTCCAAAATGTATGGCATCACACAGGTAACATGTGATGAGCATAAGTTGTGTTTTGGGGTCACCAGGTATACAGGCAGACCCGGTATAGGTTTCCCCTAACCCCAAACAGACAAAAGATCCCACATCCCAAACACACATCTCCCAAAGGAAACGGAAAACTGCTACAGCAGCAGCCTATTCCTCACCCTCGTGACATTGCAGTTCCAGTCAGTTCACCTGAACAAAGCAGGTCACACTCACTGTACCAGGCCCAGTCAGGCAGGTATGTACAGTTGCGCTCATCCGCTGGGGAAGAGCTTGTGATGCCATGCGGCATGGTAGTCAGGAAGGTGAACAGCAGTCTCATACAGGTCCAGCATGTGACCAATGGCTGTATGGACAGGTGAGGTTGTGCTCACCTTCTTCTGGCGTCCACAATGGCCTATAGAAGGCAGAGACACAGTCTATAATTTGACCCACCACACCCACTACAGATGATATACATTGCTCCTGCCAAAGGCACATTCCCTGACATGACCAGGAGATACTGATGTTCGTGTGCCAAATGCAACTGCTAGCTCCCCCTCTGTGCTGTGCGACCCAGGGGGTGGTATACATCCAGGAACATCTGGCCTGTGGCTTGATGAGAGCAACTGCTACTTCGCCCACTAGGGATCTCCTCCTCCCTTTGGAACTGTGTCACAGACACCTGCCCTCTTCCCCCTGAAGGATCATACATAGGTGACGTGTGTTGTAACGTGCTTCCTGACGTCATTCCATTCCTAGGCTGTGGGAAATGTTTGGGCCCTTGCCCGTGGTTTGTACGGTTGGTCTCCAAGTGACAGCTGTAGTAGTTGAGATCATCACAGGTTGCATTCTCCCCTCTGACCCTGCTACTTGCCTTGTAGGTTCCGGTTATCCCGTTTGGGATACCAAGATGGCGTGGCCCTGCATTGCTGTTTCCACTACTGGACTACGTTGCTTAACCTGTCTCATTGTGCTCACCTGGCTCTTGCCTCCACAATACATTGTCTCGTGGTTGGTGTATGCCCTGGGCTACCCTCACCTGCAGAATGACACTGTTTAAATGTCTGCCATGTCGCCGCCCTCAACTGCATACACCTCTCTCACCCTACCGTGTTAGTGGCGACTGGGTGGTGCCTGTAGGCTAGCATTGGATGTGTGGTGTTTGTGATCTATGTTCCCTTTGGGGATCTATGCTTAGGTGAGCATCCCCCATGTAACAGTTACACCCTTTGTCCCCTTCCCTACCCAGGGCTATGTGCCACCCGGAGCAATACAATATGCAACACTGATGTGTACATTTGCATGGCTGCTAATATTGCACCGTGGAACACCACATGTCAATAGGGCACGTGATGTGTTGTGACCCAATGCACACCTCACTCCTGCCACGCCTGCTGCCAGGCCCAATCAGGGATGCCCCACCCCCCTATATCTGGGTGCTCCAACACTCCCATCTGAGGCCTGCCACTAGCATTTGCATGCCTAGCATACCCGCTGTACATGTACGTCTGGCGTCTGGGGACCCTGTGCTGCAGTATAACAACATCACCATGGCCCTTGACAGCACGCAACATGGGCCCCAATGTGTACCATGCACTGTTTATCTGGCCCACTGAGGTCAACCCCGGGAGGGGTGGGGTGGTGTGAGATAACCTTAGCTGTCAGCCACATGTGGGAGGTTGTGGATTCAGCCCTGGGGATGTTCTTGGAACTGCTGTTCACACCCCATCGTGCTCATTGTCATGAGCACTGCACTGGTCCACATGCCATTGGTGTGTGTGCCCGTCTGCTCTAACCCAAACATTGTCTGCCTGTATGCATCCCATATCTCTTTACTCATTGTGTTATCCCTGGTGTTGTTGCAGTCCACTCTCCACACAAGAAACCCCCGCACACCTCCAGCCACCCACACCATGGACACTTATTTGCTGTCTGTCTCTGATAGTACCGGTACATTTCTGATGGACGTTTGTTGTTTTTGCGCAGACGGTATATCCCTGTGTCTGTGCCTCACATCACGTACCTGGTGCATGTCCTGTGTGTGGCCATGGCCCTTACACCGTTTTTTATAAATGTGTTCCCGTTACATAGCACAATATGTAAATTTTTCATTAGTACATTTTGTACCATGCAAAGGGAATTTGTGGTGATGATGTGTTGCGTAGTTTGTGCTTGACAATGGTACCCTCCACAGGTATCTCACTGACCACCATCTCTTTCCCCACACAGTGTCATTTTACGTCCAGGAACTTGTCAGCTATACACGGCACACAACGGTGAACGCCTCATACAGGAGGTGGTTGCATCTGCACCACGACATCCAAGAAATGCCATTTTTTTTGGGGAGGATGTGTGTGGCCATGGACATGCCATCCAAGCTGCCCCTGGAAGGGATGGCACCCAATGCCCGCCGTCCGCCACACACCGCCACCACCCCACCACCACTTCCCGCCACAGGATGACGCGGTGTTGTGCCCATCTGCAGGGGGACAATGTCTTGCGGCGCTGGCAGACGTGGGAGGCCGACGCCGTCCGTCAATAGCCGCATTACATATTACGATGACATTGCATACCTACTACGGCTCAGTCCAATGTGTTTTCCCTTTATATACCATATGGTTGTTGTGCAGCGCATGCATGCCTTGACCGTGGCCAGAAGAGTTTGAGACCCGGACCGTTGTTGCCGGGGTTTTCATACTGTCCATGTAAATATACTGCACACATGCCATTGCCTGGCATTTTTTTCCGTAAAATGCATACGATTTGTTTCTTGCCCCTTGGCTGCAATACACCGATGTACACATAGGCCCAATAGCACATGTTGGCCAGCTCCAGGGTTACAGCAACACTATCTTGGGCATTTATTCCCGCTTCCCACCACCTTATACTGTACACATTGGGGGAGGCTATTTGCCCATTGGCCCTGTCCCTTGGCAGGGATGTCAATGCGTGTCCCGCCCCTCCATCCAACACATGTGTCATATGCACATCATGGGTGTCAGGTGTCGTGTACGATGCTGGCTGCGCTGCAACCAGCAATTGGTGTTGCGACAGACACATCCCTGTGACATGACTTTTTAGGTGGGAGATATTAAACACCAGCATAACCTGTGGCTACCCATGGTCCCATTTCTATGCACACATGTTTATAATCCACATCTACGCATGTGGTGCTGGTAACATTATGATGGGCCCCCCATGTCTTACGTTACCTGTCCAACCAGGTGTATGGACCTGTCCCATGCTTTTGCGTACATGTGGTGTGTGTGAGGTAAACACGTGACCAGTGAGGCAGGGTCATAACATTTTTATTGACAACCAATAAAACACACAATGGTCAACATGCCCAACATTAACGGGTGGCAGTACGTGGGGGGCGGGGGAAACACAGCGCAGCAGAGGGCACATAGGTGCATCACAAGGTGCCAGCCATGGTACCTTTCATGGCTCTTTGGCAGGTGGCCATACGGATTCCAGGATGCACCACATCAGTGTCCACCTGCCGAACAGCCCCATTCAGACACTGCAGGGCGTGGTACCACGACACGTCGGTCGCGTCGTACGTCATCCTTGTGTCCACAAACCACATCGTGGATACAACCTGGCAGCACCACACACACTTGGCTGTGGTCCTGGTGTGCTGGCATTAGCATGAGGTTCTGCCAGTGGCCCTGGATGCCGCACTATCCGTGCTCATGTCCATGCCGTGCAGAACACCTGCGGTGCCGGACTGGTGCACAGGTTGGGCCCTCTGCTGGGCTGTTGTTTCCCCCCCACCCCCCTCCACCCCCTCCCCGCTCCCTCCCCACCCACGCCCCCACCCTCCCTGCCCCAACAATCAACCCGCAACTCGCCCCCTCCCTGCCTGCCCCCCTGCCCCCGGTGCCCCTCTCTCCCGCACCCCCCATTGTCCCATCTTGGTGCTGCCCCTAGGTTAGGGGGTGGGGCTTGCTGCCATCCGCCTCGTACTCCCCCACAGCACTGGAGGAGGACACCACCACCACATCTGCCCTCTCCGTGCCTGCATCTTGCTGCTCCTGCTGCTGACACATCCCTCTGGCCTGGTCATCCTCCTCCTCCTCCTCCTCTGTTGTGCGCCGGGTGGTGGGCCTGCGTAAACAGTACGCAGAGTTGTGTGGGGAGGCGTCGCTGGCATCACTGTCTGTGAATGATGACATACATCAGGGCACGTCCATGTGTGACACATACCTAATGTGCATATACCGTCTAGAGACAGGCTGGTGGCCCTATGGCCCCCCTTAACCTGTGATTGTTTGCCCTTCCAATACTCACCATCGTGGCGGTGCTTGCCCGACTCCCTGCAGGCAACGTGCCAGGAACTCGAGGTGGTAATGGAGAAGTTTCGCGCCCCTTCTTCCTCAGGTCCTCACACCTGTGTATATGCAAACGTTGTCTGGTGTCAACA